>JAODUE010028218.1:0-22070 GCA_027564755.1 Amblyopsis hoosieri
TCGATTTTATTGAAAATCAGTATTATCCCAGGGTAGGCTGTGCCTACCTTGCCTACCCTGACCGCACGTGCCTGATACAAGCAACCTTTTAGCGTGTGTAAATGAGTGTTGCAGCTGACATTTTCCATATGGTTTCTTTTATATCTTCTATATTCTATGATAGGTTTAAGGCCCTACTCTTACACCCGGCATAATGCGGCATAGCGGGAACGAAAGCGTCTTTGCTAGTTTTATTTTCCCGTCCAGCGCCCATGTTTTATGCACTTTTGAGCGCCCTGTGGGTGTGTTGGTCTAAACATGAGGTGTGGTCTAGTGCATTGTTAGTGCAATGCTATCTTGAGGTGGCAAAACATAATTGACCAGTAAAAACCAGGTCTAAAGTCAACGTGTGGCACATTATCAATATAGTATCTCCTATCGTTTAGATGGTCTGCTCCAGCGCTTTCACAAACCCAGCCGGTAAAATACCAATACACGCATGGTGCAAACATGCCTGGCTTTTTAAAGGGCATGGGAGAAGATGTGAGAATATTCATTCTAATTATCATAGTGATTCATTTTTAAAATAAAGATGAACCACAACTACAATAAGCACTATTAGACCAGTATACAAGGTTTACATACAGTATTTGCTCGAAATAATAACATTTATTATGGTGCCCCTCCAACCCCCTCTCCCACCCTGTATATTGCAAGCTTGATACACACCTCTGTGTATCCAGCCATCTCTAAGTGTGGATTAGGCTTTGTTTCTTTAAACCTTAAAAGCTCCATGACAGGCTGCTAAAGGCTTTACATCAGGGCATATAAGATGTTATCCAATACACACACACGCGCACACACAACATTAAACATGTACTTACCAATTTAATTGTGAAACTCTGAGTAATCTGCTAAAGTTGCTCATTTACATCGGCATGTGAAATCTGGTGTGATTTGTGAATTGCTATACTGAGATATAGTGACAACCAACAGCTGTAATCCAGTCCAATTCAAGGCTATAAACTAGGCTGTGTGAATAGAAAGTATTTTTTTAATGCTTTTCTTTCAGTCCAAATAATTTACCAGTAATGACTCCAGATGTGTAGCCAGTGGCGTAGCGCTCGCCAGTGGCCGCACCAGGGCCCGGGATGCTGCGGTGATCCCAGCCCAGAACTGAATAATATACACCACTGCAGCTCTCAATCACAAGAACAATGCATCTTTCAACCAACTAATATGAAACATGGTTTTACAAAAATTTTATTTTATTTTACAAATACAGAAGTCATAATGATATAATGATATATCATATCATTCAATGTGTGATATCATCAATATAATGATATATCACATTAACATATCATATAACATGCTTAATATTATACTATTCAAAAGTTTCGATACCTACCACGTTAAGATAATGAAATGCATTCTGGGATTTATTTATTCAAAGCATTGTTGTTTCTATAGTTATCGAACTCCAGTTCTATGAATGAAGCGCTGGCGCTGCTACTTAGCTAACCAATGCCAGCAGCTAATGCTATATGCAGTAACTCCGGCCACACTAATGGAAGAGCTCTTTATGTTTATTGTCTGTTACTGTACAAGCTGTTCTGTGAAGCACCTGGTTCTCAACAGTCAACAAGATAAGATACAGGAAGACTAAATAGACTTTCATTTCTGCCATTTGAAAGGGAACTTACAGAGACTCTATGGAGTCGAATTTATTAAATATTTGTATAAGCCACGCCATAGCAGCTAGTTCTTAAGATGCCAACTTGTACAGATAGGCTGTCCGAAATTACATCTTTGGAAACCATGTTCTGGTCTTTGAGCCTTTTCATAGGGCCCGTACATTTGTTTTGCACCTGGGCCCATCGTGATTACGCTACACTTCTGTGTGTAGCCTATTGTCTATGCTAATTAGATGTATCCTTACCTCATTATTTAATTTTGATCATCATCTGTTTTCTGTGTCAATTATACAGCAAAATATACTATTTGTTCCAATTTACATAACCTACAAACTGTATAAAGTACATTTATGTAGACATGTACATGTAGGCATTCATTGAAAACCTCTTTGTTAAACTAACTAAACTGTTCAGAAAACTTGAAGATTACATTTTTTGGCTGACTATATCGAACTTCTATAAGAAAATGCATTGCTTATTTAAATGGCCATAATCGTGTAAAATGTTTACTATTATTATTATTTTACCTGAAATAAGCCATAACTCGCTATCAAAATAACACTGTTTATTAAAATATGTTGTATGTGGTATTGGAAAACAAGTGTAAGCTCTCCCAAAAGCCTTCTTCACAACTCATTTTAAAGTAGGTCTCTACACCACAGGACAACAACATTTTTAGATGAAATTTAGGCTAATAAAAGTATAACTTCTTGTCAGCTACATTGGCACCTCACTGGATTAATATTACAAGTTTAATATTAAAGCCCTGACAGTTCTCTTATTTATGTTAAGCAACACTATTAACCCAGAACACAGCAAGTGAACAGTAAGGTGTATACTATTCTATATTTGGATCATGTGATTTAAATATAAAAAAGTAAAATAAAAATCAAACAGTACTGGGTTTTCTGGGTTTACACAAAAAGTAAACACTGCAATGAAGGTGATTATTCAAATAATTGGCAAGTAATAGATACAATACACTGTTACTAAATTGTTTATTTCCTTAATTTCCCCCCCTCAGTACATCCAATATGTAGGCCTACAGTATATTACTAGCAAGTCACATCTCCATGTCTGTTCAGCTCATACTGTAATTTAGCCTTCACTTCACTTAACTACGAAAGAGCCTGGTACTTACAGAGCAATATTCCACATCATATTACCCATAATGCCGGTTAAGTTAGTGTGCAGATTAAGTGAATCACGACATCATCTATCATATGTAATGTAGATCTGGTTAAGTTAGCAGACTCAAATAAAGAACACAAATAATGCCATCAAGTCTTCACAATAGGACAGGTTGAAGAGATAATTTAAGATAGAGTAGGGGTGTTCGCAGTCAGGGTGACTCATGACTGCTAACACCTCACTCTTTCATAAATGATCCCCCTGCCTCCCAGAGACTTGTGACAACAATTCCTCTGGCATGTCAGGTTAATTGTGCACTGGCCTGACTGTGATTATTTTGAATTCAGTAATACAAAAAATATATTGGTATAGCAATGTTAACAAATATGGAAAAGTTAATTACAATAGCTTTTTGTATATGATGTGTGTGTAAAATTCTAAATTGTTTGGAAAAGATTGACATGTCAGAAACAAACAATGATAAGTATCCAGTGTCCTTAAATAGTTAGTTGTGCCTACCTGCATGTGTTTGCAATGAAAGGAAACACTGGTATCACAGCATAGGAAGATGTATAAAATGTATCCCTAAACGTCTAAACGGCTTAACATGTGGTCAGCATGTTACTTGGAAACACAGAAAAGAGGATAGCCTTCATACAATTGGTTCTGGCATCTAGCTGTATGACCGTGCGTAGTATTTCATTAACACTGGTGTAGTTATTTGTTGTGCTCTTGAGTTACAGTAGGTTAATGGTGGAGTCAGCTATTCAAAGCTACTGTAATACACTTTTCATCGAATATATACTGACAGTCCGCTAGTTGTCCGTCCACTGTGCATGCTTAAAAAATAACCTGGCATTACACAGCCCTGCCTCTGTAAATGGAAACACAAAGTGGTGCAGACCACACCACACCACACAACACTATGCAAGCCTTGGAAATGTGTGTGCCTAATTTGGGGTGCAGAGTTCCTGAGGGAGCACCCGTCATTGCAGCATTGAATGTAGATGTATTTCAAGTTTAAATACCATCAACCTTTCTCCAGGACAGCTGACTATACAGTACTTTTAATGAGTCATGTGCCAGCCTGCATGAGAGGCTTGATTGTCTGTTGACAAGAGCCTATCAATTAAAAGCAAGGATACAAGGTTTAATTGTCCCCTCCTCACCTTGTTTTAGTATTCTTTTAACACTATTTCATTTTTTTGACCACAGGGGAAATGTGTGATAACAGGTTTTAAAGAGTGTCGATCCCCGTGCAAACTTAATTAAGGCGACAGTAAGGAAAGCTATTATAGGTAAGCTGTTAGAAATTAACCAGTCAATCTAAACGTGTCTAAATTGAATTTTTGCTAAAGGGTCCGCAGATCAACGCATAGCATCCCATTTTCTCTTGCTAGCCCTGACCCCATGGGTTCAATTTAAGTCTGCTTGTGCGTGTGTGTGTTTGTGTGCACATTGCAACATAAAGATGTACACTTTTATATTAACAACAATACGGAACAATACGGAACTCAATTAAGAAACCACTTTGGCAATCCAATTAAAAGTCTTTGGACAATTCTCGCTCTCTGCTTCTCCAGCCCCTTCACTAATAATGAAACTACACACACACGCGCACGCACGCACGCACACACACACACACACACACACACACACACACACCTTGTCTTAATAATGAAACAACTTAAAAACACACCAGGGTTTTAAATGAAGGGTTTAAGAGGTTGCAGCTTTGTTCCGCTCCCTCTCTTGCTAATGCTAATACTGTTTTCATTGTCTTTGCCACAAAACGGACAAACAATTGACTGAGCCCATTTACTCACAGATTGAAACAAACCAAAAATGTGGCCTTTTAAAAAAAGGGTCAGACGTTTTGGAGAGAAAGTTTTCTCTCACCTTAATCTTGCTATTAGATTAATGACTAAATTAGCCATAGTAGCCCTTTAATAAAGCGGGGCTCGTTAACGGGCACCTTGTTAATTCTCCCACTCTTGCACTCGTTTCCACGGCCACTGGAGACAGGCGCTCGGCGGTGGCCATCTGTCTCCAGCGGCAACCACTGGGCACTCTCAGATCAATTTGCTATCCCATAATAACGTGCATGCAGGCATGTGGGCGTAATTACCTGCTATGTCTCTGTGGAGACATAGAAAAGGTCTTTATTAAATTACCCAAGTCACCGCTTATGGAGAAGCACGCTATGTAATCCAGAAGTTTTCTTTGAAAGAACAGCACTTGGGGTGAAGTTAGGTATAGTACTTGTATTGGGGAAAGTGATTATTATAGTTTTTAAGGCAGTATATATTTTTTTCTCAGAATTATTTATTGAAATGACATGCAACCATCAACAGCACTGTGTTATGCCAATACATAATATAAAGTAACAGCCAATTGTATTTTTCTATTTATAACTGCTATTTTCTCATATGCTATGTATATTTGTAACAGTTAATGCGTGTAAGTGGGTGACAATGATTTCACATTTTGTCTCACATTTTTTATAATAGCAGTTAGTTCCTGGAAAGAGGCATAACTATTGATACATTTTCATGTTGCAAGCATTCAGCAAAACATTCCCATATTCTCTTCTGATCTTATATTACCAACACCGTAGAAGTTTAGCCAAAAAGCTACTGAGGCACAGTCAATTTATTTTTTCTGTATGAATATAATAATGTTTTCATGGTGCTTCTGCTTTATTAGAAATATTATACTATTGCAGTATAAGTTTGAGAGATGTGGGTTACAGGGCTTCCACTTGTTTTAAAGCTTCATAGAGATTCAAGATATTGAACATTTTGAAGTAGCATACCATCTTCAGCAGAGGAAACCTCTGAATATGTCATTCCCAAGGTGCTACAGTAGTGTGAACTGCTCTTAGGAACAGCAGAGTCTGACTCAACAAATTAGTTTGGAGAGCAAAATCAAGATATTGAGGGACTTGTTTATACATATATCTGTTTTTCTGTTTCCCCTAAGGAGGAATGTGATGCATTGGAACTTGTTTTTAGGCCAGACTATGCTTTTTTTGCAGTGTACTATCATCATTTCCTTTGAGGTTTTACGTTGTCCGACATCAGACGCACAGCGCAAATAAATGCAAATGAATAATGGCGACATTTTGAGGCCGTTCAAGCTAAACAGGAGTTATTCAAACACAGCATTTTTACAGTTACATATAATTCATGTTATTTATTTATGTGTGTGATGCTCTCTCAATCCCCAAAGATGAAATGCTCTTTTAGCTCAGTTATTTACTAAAGGTTAAGTTTATTTCAATGCTAAACTTAAATTACTTTTCATTCCTAATTGTTGCTAAACCACATTATAACACAACATTTAAACAGATTGTATTTCCAACCAGGGCATTATACTGCAGGAGACTAAGGGTCTCACCCTTTAAATCCTGAAAACAAGGTTTCGTAATATCCCTTACATTTACATGTCAAGAGCCACCAAGGAAAGGCCCTTAACATGACTTTAGTTTTTACTTAGGATTTGGTAAATTTGACAATGCATTTAACACCAATTTCCTATAAAGTGTTATTTCAACCAGTGCTCCTGTCTTTTGTGTTTGTGAATATAAGCTGGTAGCCGTTGTGTAAGTGTAGCAGTCTGAGGGAACCTGACTGTCGGGATGCGTGCCTCCTCTATGTGTGATACAACAATAAGATCAACAGCCTTGACCGAGTCAATTTGCTGTGCTCTTTTGACAATTTATCTGTTCCAATTTTGACATGCAGGTAATTTACTGTGACAACTCCCAGATATAGAGCAGGGATATGGGAGACTGTGTGTGTGTGTGTGTGTGTGTGTGTTATTTGATGAGTATAATGCAGCGTGCAAGGTATTTGTATTTATTACAAAGAGATACATAAACTGACGGCTGAGATGTGAAAATGGACACAACATCTTTACAGTCACGGCGGTGACTCTTCTCGCCCAGCTGCGATTGGCTTTACGAAGGCTGTCATGTCTCATGTGATTAATGCTGTCACCATTTCTCAGCATCCAGCACATTTCTAAATGCTGACTGAAGGCCGGCTTGAGCTTCCAGTGAGATGCACCTTTGTTGTCTGTCTCTGCCATGTTCGCTGAGCCTTCGTCACACCCACCACACGTAACAATATATTGTGCACTAGGGGGCAGTGTCACTTTTAGCAGTAGTATGCACAAATAGGGTACCCACCAAGCCCCCAGGAGTTGGACTTGGTCCATAACTGTTATAGTGGCCAACAATAGTATTGCAGCCCAAAACACCTGTGTTTCCCAAAAGGACTTTGATTGGCATTTTAAATGTTACTTGCTGACATATTATGCAATGCAATGTTAGAGAGTTTGATGTTATTTTTAGGAGTGTAGTGGTTTGTGGATGCGTGCTTGGAACAGAAGACACTAATGCACATAAGCTGATGGAAGGCAGATGGTCATACTGTATGCGCTGGCTGAGCAGGTTTCAGTGGAACAAATGATCCACATTTGTGTGTGCTGCATCCAGTGCTTATAATACATCCAGGCTACACACCATACTTTAACTCTAAATATTTTTTATTTGTAACTATAACTTGGTTGACCTCAGTCCATTGTGTCATGCCCTCATCCCTGGTCTTTGCAAATCCCCCTCCAAGATGCATTGTGACCTTGATGAGTTTTTAAGGCTCATATAAAGGTTTGTATTGAGAAACTTTCTGTCAGTTGTCTTTTCCTTCTCTGCTCAACCAATCATTGTTAACTAGAAAATGAGTAATAATTAAGATTTACATGTAACATGTTGTATACCGTATAAGCGCCGGCAAAATGCTTCTGTATATTAAATCATGTATGGAATTTATTTAGATGGTTTAGCATTTATTCCTTATCACATGACATTTGCCTGTTGTTACTGTGGATGAGACCCAAACAATTAGTAGGTGATGAACCTACAGTACTATGTGATCTCCCGTGTGGTGAAGAATAAAACCCAGAGGCAAGAGGTATGCTTAATGGGTATTATTTCAGAGTAACACCGCTCATTTTGGTGGTCAGTCAGTATTTACTTAATCCGGGAGGATAGTCGACGTTCCAAGGTCACTGTGAGACAAACAGATAGAGAGACAGCTAGGTAAGGGAAATCCACAAGGTAAACGTCCACACAGCCAGTCCTAAAGTCTGAATGCCAATGATCAGTTCTATCTCGCCACTTATCGCACACTGCGTCTCACCTGTAGATAGAGGAGCGACGCCTTCCTGCCTTCCTGCCTTCCTGCCTTCCTGCCTTCCTGCCTTCCTGCCTTCCTGCCTTCCTGCCTCCCCGCTTGCTCTCTCCTGATCATCTGCTCCTGGGTCCTTTTATTCCCAGTCCAGGTTGCTGATTGATTGACTAATATGCCACACCTGGGGTTTCTCCACTGATTGAGACACCTGGCGGGAACATAGCATCCTTCTCACACCAGGCTTTGCTAAGGGCGTATTCCCTTAGGTCGGGAGTCATCCAGGGCACCACAACCTCAATAGGAAATATGTATCGCTACTAAAGAGCAGGTTGAAGAAGTTGGGTGGACAAATGTATTTGCATTTAAGAACTGAACAAATATGCAGATGTACATTGAATATCTTAGGTTTTACTGTGAAGTGCAATGATAAATTACAATTACATTTACCTTATGATAGTGCACAGGCAGGCCAAATGCATAATTTTGCTTACTTTGATAATTGGGTGGATAAGGAAAAGCAGTAAGACCATACCACTGCACTGTTTCACGCAAAAATATGATAATTGCTATGTTATGCTTATGGCAAAACAAGTATCTTCATAATCTACACATGCAGCAGCAACCCATAAATCCACCACCAAAATACCACTCTGAGTTATATATAAAAAAAACAACGATTTAGACCCACACTTAGCATACAATTCAATTCAAAAAAACTTAATTAATTCCCGAGGCTCAATTCATGAAGTTGAATGCAAGGAACTAGGTCCTAGCTACTTTGAAATTAAACTATCTGACTTCCTGACAATGTTTCCAGAATTATCTTCAAACCTAGTGATGTGACAGTAATAGGTGTTCCTGTTCTATTATATATGGACAACTATGGAGCCAAACCAGAGACTAAGTTTGGCATTGAAATAAAAAAAAATCATAATTTATTTAAATAAATTCTCATATATTTAAAATTGGCATTGAAACACTTAACCTTTAGTAACAAACATATTTTGATGTTTTACGTATATGGTGATGATCTTATTCAATTGCAATATTTAATTTATTTCTTAATTTCAGCATTTTTACTGCATTTTCTCTTAGTGAGTAAGTAAGCAAAGTTTATTTATATAGCACAAAGTTCTTTATAATAAAATTAATATACTAACCAACAGCACCAATGCAATGCTCTGTGTGTGATAACTAATACTATGGACTCTAAAACAAATAGGAAGCCAGTGTAATGCCTCAGGCACAGGGATGATATGTGATCTCTCGTTAGTCCTAGTCAGAAGCCTTGCCGCTGCATTCTGTACAATTTGCAGATCTAGGGATGACTTATTCAGACGTAAGTATACAGTGCATTGTAATAATCCAAGTGTGAATAAATAAAAGCATGAAAAGGCATCTCCATCTCCTTAGAAACTACATGACTGTTAAAACACAGATTTGTCAAAAATATTTACTGCAATCTGAGGTAGATAAAAAACCAAAAGCCTGCCTAATTTTAGGAGAAATACTTTCCATTTCATTGATCATCACCTTCACCATCAGTATGAAATTGCAAAAAGTTGTCAGCCATCCATTTGTTATTAAACATTAAGCCACTTTGCAAAAGTGACAGGCCAGTCAAAGTTAAAATAAATGTATTATTGGATGTCATCTGCATAGCAGTGGTAATTGATATATTTAAAACTACTAATAATCTTCCCAAGATGAAGCATATACAGGCTGAACAGTAGAGGGCCCAATACAGAACCTTGGGGCACACCACATGAACAGAGGGGCAGGGTCTGGCATAAAAGTGTCTACCGACACAGAGGAACTCCTGTCATAGAGATAGGAGAAAAACCAATCCAGAGCTGATCCAGAAACTTCCACACATTTGTTTAGTCTATCAATCAGAGTGCAGTGATCTACCGTATCAAATGCCGCAATGAGATCGAACAGGACAAGCACAGAATATTTGCCTGCGGCGCATCAGCGGGTCATCAATATATAATTTGAGACAATAAAGAGGGCAGTTTCAGTGGAATTCACCCTTTGAAAACCAGACTGAAACTTATCAAGAATGTTTTGAGCCTCCAAAACGGCTTATAGCTGCATTGACACAACCTTTTAAGATTTTAGAGATAAATGGCAATTTAGAAATAAAATATTTACTATAATATAATATGCTTGTTGAACCACAGCATGCTAAAACAGTTAGGTATATGACCCTTTATAAGAGATTCATTTATAATGGAGAGCAAGCACAGGCCAATATAATTAATTGTTTTCAAAAGAGAAAACATCTTTCCCACTATGTTAATGTTATTGTGTAGGTTGATGGCAAATTTTTTTTCAGAATTGGTGTTCTTGAATGGGTGATTATAAGGAGGCTATTTGAAGACACGATGCTTGCCCTGACAGTTCTCACCTTTTCCACAAAATAAGACTTCAATGTTATGTAACATTTGAATGCATCATTATCCGTGGTGACATGTTTAATTTAGGTTTTAAATGTGCATTTGCACTTTAATGTTGGCCGGGTGTCAATAAATAGAGACAGAGTGTTAATAGTACAATAATTGTGTTATTGATGGAACACCATTATATAAATTCCAACATTGAACGAGTCTGTTATAATTTATTTAATGTCACATGATATTACCTTTTTAGGTGCTTACTAAAATGTTAGTTTTGGTTTTAGAGCTACTTTTGCAGCTCCAAAATCCTACCTACAACTCCTTTTAAGGTTGTGGGTAGTCCCCCTTTGTGGATTTATGAAGCCATTTGAAATGTGGAATGGCTTTTCTTAATAAAGGAACTACTGTAATCTTGACAGACCTACCACAGAGAACATTAGCCAGGCGAACCATCCCAAGAAATAGGTAAAGCATGTATCTTTTCTATAGCAACGTTGTAGCATTACTGTAGCTTACAAGGTGCATGTCAGAGAAAACGAGTGCAAGACGCAGAGCTTTAGTGGGCTTACTGCCACCACAGCAGTCTGCTTTCAGAGACTGGTCTAACTTTTCAGTCATGCATCATGTCTCTAGTCTACTTATCTCACCAGATAAAAGTTTGAACACCCTTCAGGTCTAATTATACTTCACTAATCACTGCCGCGAACATGTTGGAACTATATAAAAATAGATTGGACTTAAGCGACATGGGGCCCTCCCAGTGGTGGTAGTACTGTACATATTCCAGCCAGTTAGTTAGAGATTAAATGATAGCACATTGTGGCTGTCAGCGACGAGCCTTCAGCGTTTCACAGTTGACTCTGTGTCATTTCATGTAAGGTTATGTGAATTTCTGACATATCCGAGCATTGTGTAGTGTGAGCAGTGCACTGTTGAGAGTCAATGCAGTTGTGTGTTGTGTATTGTGTATTGTAACTATTGTTGAGTCCAATTCAATGACATCCTGTTATTGACAGCTGACAAGCAGAATGGAGGAGTAGTTGTACCTAGCCTATGGAAACAACAATGGTTGAACTGTGGCAGCAGCAGCCTTCTGTCTGTTCAACAGCTCCTGCTAACAATTGTAGTCATATAATTGACTGTCCACGTCTCCCCAACCATTTTAGTGTGCTTCAACAGCTTCTCTTTTCATCGGTCGCACAAAAACCGTGCAGACCAGCAAAGCTGCACACTGTTTTTTTGTCAGCATGTTGTGAACACAGAGATCGTGAGCCATTCATGTCTGAAACTTGAGTGGTGACATTGCGATTAACCCATAGTGTGAGAACTGCTGCCGTGAGGATCCCACCGTTGGGCCAGGCTATTCCATTGTAGAGTGAGTGCTACAAATCAGACAAGATTATCTTCATCGCAGTCTATTTGTCTGTTTAAAAAAGTATAAACAGTGAATAGAGAACATGAACGGTAAAGCGGTGCTAGTATCAATGCAGTTTATTATCAATAAGGAAGAAAGCTTTCATGATTAGGCAGTAGGGTGACACATTTTATATACGGATAATAGCAGTCAGAAATAAATAGCAGCAAATGTGACTAACTGAGCCATTAGCAACATATTAGTGTTGCTGTAAGTGAACAGCTTCTTTATGTCTCATTATTTAAAAAAAATTAGTATAAAAAATGAATAAAACAGATATATATCTCAATTAACTCATCTATGTGAATTACTGTTACTGCATTCCACCTTGCACTATTAATCTGGTCAGTCTTGAGAGAAGATCTTACCATATTTACTCAGTGTTTTTAAATCCATGTTAAAGTACTGTAGGCCTGAAGAACTACATGTATTAATGGAAGATTAACAAAAACTGCACCATTTAAAACATTTTTTATTTCTAGCAGAGTACTTTAGTATGACATAGCAAGTGGTTCATGAGCAATAGACAGCAGGGGCCCATAGGTGCATGTACACAGCTATTAATGTTCCTGCTGCAACACTTACTGTGTGTGTGTGTGTGTGTGTGTATGACTTATAGACCAATTAATCCACTATATATGTCAGATGAGCATAGAATCATTAGCATTACAAAGCTGTTCATCCTGCTCATATCATCATAATCAACATGTACACACGCACACACACCCACACACACACACAGAGAGTGACTTTACGTTTCTATTTTCAAACCCAGTTCAACCCAGCATGGCTCCTACCTCTTGATGGATTGGAATGTTTGAGAAGACGCATCGGGGGAGGTGGGGCGTGTGTGTGTGTGTGTGTGTGCGTGTGTGCATCACATACAGTATATAATTCTGTTCTATTTCTGCATGCCCATTGCTCCATCATGTGTCAGTCCCCTTTGTCACTAAATCGGTTTCATATTCGTCTCTTTTGTGAAGGGTGTGGCTTCAGTAGGCTTTAGTCAACATACTCTCTCTCGCTCTCTCCCTCTCTGTGTCTTGGTGGGAGAGAGAGAGAGAGAGAGAGAGAGAGAGAGAGAGAGAGAGAGAGAGACTGGTGATGGATCACCAAGGTAACAACATTTTGAAAGCACAGTCATAATGGGAGAGTATGGCTTGAGAGGCTGATTAAGGACTCTGAGGGGGGAACGTGAGAGATTGACAGCTGAGAACGAGTGGAGACTGAGGAATGGGGAAATGGCGATCAAGGAGGGTGGATGGAGGAGGGCATTTCTTTTCATTCTCCAGTCGATAGTGTGCACGTATGCAGTGCATACAGGAGCGCTGTACTGTAGTAAAGTATGGCGGACACACACGACCAACGGGAAGAAGGAAGGAATGGACAAGGAGAAACCAACAGAATAACAAAAGAATGGAGAGAGAGGGAGGAGAGAAGGAGAGGCCTGGACATGACGGACAGAACAGGAGGGTAAAAGCCATGGAGAGCAGAGGAGAGAAGGAACGGCGGAGCACAGTGGGCCAAGGCAGAAGAGGCAGAGGGCGATGATGCCGTTAATTCCGAGTTCAGAGAGATTTTTTTAGTTTGACACCCACGGCAGGGGGTCTTTGACTGCTCCGCTACAACCCCCATATGGTCTGCCTTTGAACTGTGCACGCACGCACACGCACGCACACACACACGCACACACACGCACACACACACACACACACACACACAGAGGAGCGGGCAGCCAAGGATAATGTTTGCTCGGAGGTAGAGCATGCTGAAAGAGAGAGGACGGGACAAAGGCCGTAAAGTAGAGCGGCAGAAAGATCTCTTCCTCTGTTCAGACCAGTAGGAGCCCTGCAGCTCTCTGAATCCACACACAGGATTATAGGGGGTTGTAGTCTGCTTTTACAGTGTTAGTGTGGAAGAGCTCACTGCCTTTGCACTTGAGTGTTACTGTGTTGGTGTCTATAGTGGGTTGAAAGGTCAACGCTGCTTTATAGGTAAAGGAACACATTACAGCACAATGTTCTGTGATCACAGGAGGCACACATTGGAATTAGAATCTATAACTAGAGCTGGATATGTCTAATGTCACCAATGAACTGAATGTCTAGCTTCATCTGTATACAATACATGCATGTGTTCTCAATGACAGGCTATCAAGCCTTCATCCCTATGATATTGTGGAGGTGCGTCTATTGTAAAGTAACACTTCTTACATAATATATGCTAAAAGTCTACAACAAGGTGTACAGTATTTAGTATTTACATCAAATTGCATAGCTAAATGAAAAATAGTGAAAAACGGTGTAACAATTTCAAACATAATTTATAGCTATAATAAAGTTATAATAAAGACATATGTAAGACTCTTGTTTACTGATGATAAAAAAATAAGCATATCTTTTGAGAAAAGGACTCAAAAATTGGATGGTTCATTAATTAATGAATTCATTCATTATTCACATTTACAGTGTAATACAGGCTCTGGGATGTGTTTTATGCACACATCATTCCATCCTGGTGTACGGTGTGTGGCTGGAGGGCTTGTGGAACAAATTGCAAACTACAGTCTGGAGTCTGTTCTCCCCTTAAGCAAGGCCCAATATGTAAATTTCCTGCATGCCAAAGCAGTTTTAAGAATGTAACAGTACTTTGACAATGGGTGCTGGCTGACAGATGAAAAGTGATATCTTTTTATGAGTTTTACCCGACTGATTTGGCCTTTACAAGCCTTAGATGCATAAACTGGCACAATCAGACTCACTGTGGATGAATTACTGTTAACGGAGCTGTCGGCTAACTGGCATGCCAGTGCAGCAGAACGCCAACCACCAGGAGAGAGAGAGTCTAACAACATATTGGTGTACCAGAGCCAGATCCGCACAGCAAGCGGGCTCCGTTTTTTGGAACATGTTGGTAAGCTTTGCTCCCTGGAAGTTTCCCCGTAGTGCTTTCTGCTGAAGCCATATCATGGCGGTGGGCTCTGATTCAGAGGCGGCTCATTGCTCTGCTCCACTTGCAACTAGGCCTGCTACAGTACATTAGTTTACCCTTACGTTACCTATGTCCAACCACCAGAAACTTGATTAGACCTCCAGGCATGTCTCCGTCCAGCTGTGAGCACTGCTCACGCCTCAGCCAGGGGATCTCTGGATCGCTGGAGGGGAAGATATCCATGCTGTACCACATGGTGCCAGAGGATGATGAAGAAGAGCTCAACACCGCCGTGCCCTGCAGTCCAGCTGGACTGCAGTGTGTTCACATGGAGCCCCAGCACATATTGGCTGCTGACGGCCCCTGGATCCAGATAAGAGCAGGAGCCCAGAGCCCAGCCACATCTACTCCCACTCCTTACAGGTTCACCCTCCATCATAGACTGTACCATCAGATGCGTCTGGTGGCTCGTCATCACCGCCCCCTCCCGATTTGAATAGCAAACGTACATATATGAATGTGCACTGTCAGCAGAGAGGACTGCATATTTCTCAGTTACTAACAAAAATACAATCCAACCATCCTTGTTAAATTTGTTACAAAACTCACAGAAATGTCTCCGTTGCACATAAGTTGCTCACTCAGCAGCAATACATTTAATAGATAATTGTTTAAATGCATTTGATTAAAACTAAACTTAACACAGCTTCATATGAGATTGATACCCATTCTAACGCTCTGTGCGGGCTCAGCCACACTAGCTGTGTTTACATGGACCCTACTATTCTGATTATAATCAGGTTTAAAAGTCCAACCTAAAAGAATATGCTCCATATAAACCCTACGATCGGAAGAGAAATGGCCAACCCAATTGAAATTTAATTCTGAAGCAGAGAGGTAGTATAACCCGTTCCTTGACCCGATTGAAATAATTCTACCATGTAAACAGTTAAACCCGATTACTTCCTGGTTGCGTAAGCCCAGTCTTGCGTTTTGTGTGATAAACTATTCTGCACAGCCACTGTACAATGGATGTATTAATAACGGTACAAAGTCTGGACAAATCAACTGCAAAGTGAATGGGAGTTAGTACCAGCCACGGAGCTCTGCTGGCGGGTGTTGGCTAGTGCGTGCACCTGCTGGCAGAGCTGGGGGACGTGGAGCAGTGTCTGGGGCAATACTCTGTTAAGGTAGCCAGGGGTCTCTCTGTGTGTGCATATTTCTCTCTGCTTCTCTGTTCATCTGGAGCTGGACATTTCTCCACCAGTCACACAAATAGACTCACTCTCCGACGTACCTACAGCTAGAAGCTGGTTTTACCATTTTCTAGCGAGATGCGTTACGTTATGAGCTAGATACTGTGTGCATGTTTAACATCAATTCCGATAAGGTGCGATGGCGCATGTAAACACCAAACCCGATTAGGTGACATCCAATGTAAACAGGTAACCCGAAACAGTCAATCGGAAATATTCCATTCGGAAAGACAACAAAGAGTGCATGTAAACCCAGCTACTGTAACATATTGAACCAGACCCATCCCAGCAGCCTTTCGAAGGAGCTTCTTGCAATAATGAATGTAATTAACTAAACACGTTTTAGGCATTATGTTCCATCAGGTTAAAACTTCTGTCATGAAACTATTGACTGAGCAACCACATTTATTCAGAAGTACTAAGCAGTTTTAGGTCAATTTCCAGCCACCGTTTTTGGTCCACACTACATTACATGAGAGGGCTGTTAGCTATATTTATGTACAGTTTAAATTTGATCTTTTTCAATTCAATTTGTCTTTTGGCACATCTATTCCAAACAAACTGCATTAACAAAGGTGTTAAAATAGCTACTAATACCTGCTGACACAGTTGACTTCTTTGTTTTACAGTAGATCATTGGGAGATTAGTGTTCAGGGGGTAGCAGGCTATGGTTTCATTCCTACCTGAACAATAGAACCAATAACATTTTCAAAGTTTCAATCTTTTGTGTGCTACTCATTTCATTGTAAATGCTGCCCCTCAGAGACATTCACAAATATACCCCGTCTAGCAAGTCTACCTGTAACATCAAATATGGGCAAGCAAAAACAAGGCCAGCACCAGCACAGAATATGTGGTTTGAGCTGACATACTGGAGGAAATTTAAACCATGTAGAGAATAAGTCATCAAATAGTGCATTCTAGTTGCTTTCCCAACAAATGCTAAACCTGACATGCCAGATGTATTCTTATTCACAAATCCATCTGGGGAGCCCTGCATCGAAACTGTTTGTAAAGGGCAGGCACTTTTGAAAAATACTTGGCAGTTTATTAAATGAACCATCTGGTCGTTTTCACTGCCGGCAAACCTAAACCACGCCACGCACCTAAACTAAAACGGTAAAGTTCAGTTGCTACTCTGACATATTCACAATGATTTAGGCTTTCCAGACTGATTCTCGTGGCAAAATTAAAGTGAAGATGATGAGATCAGGATGGTCCCACGAGGCTAGACAAATGCAGCACCAACATAAAGCAATAGTTTCCTTTCTGCATAATTCTAAATATTGGCTACATACCATGCAGAATATAGTATTGTATCAGCTTGTTTGCTATAAAGTGACTCTCAAATGGTAGTGGTAATCATATTTATATCGTAGACTAACCCATAACTTTGATGGGCAACCATACAATATGAACAGGGAAAACTACTGTCAATTTTAAAAAGCATCTGGGATGAAAGTGCCCGCCATTCCTGCAGATGTGCATAATTATCCTTACCGATAAGAATGAACCACAGTAATATAAAGTGAGTGTGTGTGTGTGTGTGTGTGTGTGTGTGCGTGTGAGCGTGTGGGTGTGGGGTTATATAGCAGTAGGTCTTGTTGAGGTCTTGTGAGTCCAGTGGTTTGAGCAGGACCTCAGGGGCTCAGCGGGGAACAAACAGATCGAAGGATCACACTGAGAGATGAACTGATACAAAAACGATTAGATAGATGGAGAAAAAGAAAGTGAAAAATGACAGGTGAAAGAAAGAGATGGGAAAGTAAAGCGTGAGAAAAGAGGAAAGAAAAGAATCGAGACAGCTTAAAGTGTACCAGCGCCTCTGCAGTATAAGCTTATTGACCAGTGTGTATTGATATTCCATAGATCAACAAGTAGCACACACACACACACATGCACACAATGTATAAGGAATGTGTAAAATGATTATATGTAGACACATATACCCTTACTTCTCCGGGCCTGTAAAGCTTGTGTTGACAGTACATGTGCTTATGTCAGGTCACATCACCTTTAACTTTACCACCTTCTTTACTGTCAACACGCTACACAATTGAATGTAATGATGATTTTGTATGAGATTGGCACCTGGCCTGGATTACCCATAAGAACTGTGTGACGGTGTAACTTGTTGCTGGTTGGTCTCATCCCTCTCAAGAGATTTGCTGTTGAGACAAGGCCTTGGAGCTACAGGGCCATAGTACGTGTTTTTGTAAGCTGTTATTACAGCTGTCTTACATCATGAGTGTGTGTGTATGTGTGAGGCATAATTAGTTACCCAGAGACTAATACAAATGGATGTACTGTATGCTATGGATGCCACACACACACACACACACACACACACACACACACACTAAATGATTATATTTAGAGGAATACAAATAATGATATAATGGTATAAATAAATACATTAATTATCCAAAATTCACATAATCCCATGGGTCATTGCCAGGTAGTGCTACTGTAAACCTGTTAAAAACCATTTTAAATCAGTTATCCTACACATAGATGACAATCACGCAGTGTATGTAACACGCCCGTATTATATTTCCCTACTTGCAGTTTATGAAACAACCCTCTGGTTAGCAACACGGTGCAGAGACAGCTACAGAGGCAGGATAGTATAAAACCAGTCTTTATTGTTAGCATGGTACAGGCAGAGGTCAACATCCATAAAATCCAAAACACAAGCAAATGCAGGGTAGGACAAGGCAGAGGCAATAATCCAACAACACAATAAGGCAGAGAAGCAAAGAGACAGGGGCAATGCTAGAGGCAAACTGGAGAGACAAAAGGTAACTGGTAATACTAGTAGACAACAAAGGTCTGCTTGGCTGGAGGCAATCCTCAACAACTCGGCAGGGACAAACAGGCAACGCAGGGTATAAATACACATGGAAACACAGGTGAAAACAACGAAACTAACAAGAAGTGATCAGAAAAACCACAGTGCTGTACACAGCTGGGATCAGGAGTCCTTACTGGGATGGTGGCAGGACCCCTCTTTCACCCAGGGACCGCTGGCATCTCTGGGTGTGTGGAGGTTCATTATGAGGTCCTCTCCTGAGGGCAGTAGACCTCCCAGCCAACAAGGTAGAGCCCTCTGCTACTGTACGCTGCGCGCCGAGAACTGTTGAGGCATCTCAAGCCCTTTACATACTGGTTGCGTAGTTGCTTAGCTTTAGTTTATTCAATTCCTAAGCAAACCATTGTGTTGCAGTGGCGAAGGGTTGTTCGCTAAAATGCTTGCGTAAACTTGACCAGATGTACCTAAAATAAATAGATATTTTAATTGACGAATATGTGTACTTTAATGCATAAATAGTGTTATTAGGCTACATATGTAACATTTTAGTTTGTTTTAGTGCGTGTTAGCAACCACAAATAACTGACATTTTACCACTCCAAAAACATACATTTGAAACTGTGGATTGAAAACTGGGTGTGATTTGCAACTTGTAGGCTGCTGCATTCCAAACCTACTTTCACCTGGAGCGATGCCTGATTACTATGTAGCAGAGAGAATGGAACACATCTTCGCTAGGACATGCTAGCAATCACATTGAATACCAACTGTAATCACAGTCGTCGTGTAGAATGTCACATTGACGAACCGTTAAATTTTATGCAGCATATGTACACCCAACCAGTGCGTAAGGGGCGTAACCGTGAAAGCTGTCAGGGGGAGAACGGGGGGAGGAGAAGTGATATGTGTGACCAGGGTACTCAACCTCCAGCTTGGAGACATGGAAGGTGGCTTCCATGTCTTTCTCCAGAATGCTTACTACCTTTGAGCTCAAATCAAAACAGTATTGCTCCGCGGTCCTCCACACTGCCGCCTCACACATTACGCACACTACGCACTGTGAAGCAGAGCGTAGTAGTATGGCTTTGTTGTTGTGAGCGATGTTTGCCACTTTGTTTATGTTCCTATTTATGGAGCCAGGGCTGTGTAGAAGTATCAAACACAGAGAACGGTAAGCTAGCGAAATGCGAATTTGACAAAAAGTGTATTCTCTTACAATTTGCTTGCAATTGCTGACTATACATACCTTTAAAGTGTAACTGCACCAAACATTAGTTTTTTGAGCTGTAAACAAAGTCATAGGATTGATCTGTGATGAGACAAATCAATGGGGGTCCCCCTCTCAGCCCCTCCCCTCCCCTCACTCAGCTCCATGATGCATTTTGCAAAGTTGTAGTGGGTGTAGTCAGGCTCAGCGCTGGGGTGCAGTTACACTTTAAGCTCATTACAGATGGGTTCATCATGGGGAATGGGCCAATGAAACATTGAGCAAGCTTACAGTACAATCTTGGTGCAGAGAGGGATGTCTGGTGTACAGACATCCTCTGGCCCACATGATACCTAGGATGTTCTGTTGTGTTGGTGGGCCTGCCTCTTGTACAAGGTAGCGTGTTGTCCGGGTTTTCCTCCAGACCCTCTGGCAGTGCTGCACAAAGACATGGGCAGACAGGACGTTGACCTCTGCCTCCTGCTCAGAAAAACAATGCGTTGGAAGCCGTGAGTGGCCTCAAATGGAGATAGTCCAGTGGGCGAGCAGGGCAGCATGTTGTGCTCATAGGCTACTCCTCCCACAGCAGCCAGCTGCTCCAGGACGTGGGGTTGGATGCGTCATGGCAACGCAAGGTAGTCTCCAGGTGCTGGCTGGCTGGCTCCATCTGGCCATAATCTGCTGATGAAAGCCAGGCTGACTGACTGTGGCACCTGCATTTGTAGGAGGTCCAGTCATCCACCAGTCACCTGTGAGCCCAGGGCAGCTAGCACCATCACCTTCACTGGTGGCCCAAGCCAGGAAAGGACCATAAGGAGTGTTTCCACCTGTGCTCGATGTAAAACCTCTTGCCAGCCACCCCAAGGGCGTCTGCTCCCCCTGCCTGTTCTTAGAGGCCTTGGTCACACATAGCATACTGGGTTACCCACTTCTTAGGATAGCTCTCACTAAAATCTGTAATGCATGTGTTTGGCATTGTATTGATACAACTCTATAGAAGATGGATGTAGTTTTAGTGTTAATGCATCACCATTATTGTGTTGAAACAAGTGGAAGATGCCCTCGTTTAGATCTCTCTTTGCATATGATTACAGGCTTCCAGGAACACGTCGTATTTAAACACACAATTGAACTTGCTTTGACTGAGATCACGCTGTAGTATTTCAAGTAAGTATAAATATATAATTTCCACATTATTCAATATTATAGGGCAAAGTGCAGTGTGATGTCAAAGGATGCATCATTTAATTAGCTGCCTTATTCTTTCACATGCAAGCTGCGCTATTCTAATTGTAACTTTTAGGATATTATTAGACATAGCCATAAATAAATAAATATATGTGTAAATATGTTGAAATTATACTTTCTCTAAAATATGTTGTATTTCTACGATGTTAAATGTCTTATGTAGCCAATTATTGTGGAAATGTGTTCACACCTTGAGTGTGTGCACAGCATTTTAAGATGATGGAGTTTTATACTAGGGAACAATGTGCGGCCACAGCATAATCATGGTTTTATAAATCTAATTTCTACTACGTCTTAATAGGATAAGAGACAGCTTTACTGAAACTACAGTCATCTCTCTATTGCAAAATCTAAATAGCTCTTCGCTATTGAATACTAACATTTAATACCTTTTTTCTGCCTTTAGTTGGCAGAATAAAGAATGCATGTGTTTTCCACTCTACTCCAACAAGCTCTGAGCTCTCAATGCAGAACACACACACACGCACACACGCACACACACACACACACACACACACACACTACTACTACTATTAGATTTTTATATGTGACATACAGTCCCATTGAGGACTGTAGACCCCGGCATCCTATCTTTGTACAATCTGTCTCTGTTGATGTGTGTGTCACATTTGCATGTGGCATATAATTATATGAATATACTGTCTATTTATAGTGGTCTGTATGGATATGTGTGTGGTGTATAGCAGGGGTTCCCAACGACCGGGCCCCGGACCGGTGCCGGGCCGCAAAGCACTACCCACCGGGGTGTGGGTAGCTAAAAATAAATTACGTACAGTGAT
>JAODUE010028229.1:0-2500 GCA_027564755.1 Amblyopsis hoosieri
TAAAAGACTGTCTCTAGTCTCAGCCTCTTCATCAGCACTACGTCACATAAGAGACTGTCTCTAGTCTCAGCCTCTTCCGTAGTCCTGCCGCGTACATGTCAAAATGCCTCTGCTGTCAATAATGCAGGTCTAGCCAGCGCTGTGTCTCAGACTTAATGCAAATAAAGGCTAGCTCTACAAGACTACATCTTAGGAAACTCAAATGGCGTTATTAAAAGGTCCACTAGGTTATCTAGACCAAAAAAAGAATGGATATATTAACAAAAGTGAATATAAAGTATTTAAAATGTGTTTCAAACCACGTACTCCGGTGTGAGAAGGAGATTGAAATCGTCACTAAGGTACCAAATGTGCTATTCTGGTCTACATGTTGCACATCCCCCTGTCACGGAGGTCGCCATGGTTACAGGTGAGGTTATACAGTCCCAAATATGTTTTCATTACTGGGACCGTATACGCAGATTTCTGGGTAAAACCTTTTGGTGGGCATTAACTTGAGTCTTGGAAGTAAATGTATACACAAACATAATTAGCATATGAATTAGGGAGTCAAAAACCAAACCAAAACAAATCAAACAAAAAGCTTAGCACAGCAGGCTACTTAAATGGCATAGCCTAATGAGGCCTTTACCATAAATGTAAAAGCCTTAATTAATAAAAGAAAATGCACTACTAATGGATCCCATTCCTACCGTCTAACAATACTGCAACAACAGCTGCAGTCATTAATCAGACTTGGAAATTAAGCACCGCAAAGCCCAACCCCTCCCCCCACCCCTCCCCACCCCTCCCCACTCTGACCCGGTGCAAGAACGAAGGGGAGACAGAGAGAGATGTGCACTTTAGTGATGCAACGATCTAGGTTTTATTGGCCGATACCGATTGACAAGATTTTCAGTCCGTTAATAAGCGCGTCCTAAAACGATACCAATTTTAAACATTTTATATATATATAATTTATATATTATTCATGAATTTAAGATACATTTTTCATCCAGGTAAACTCATTAAATCAAGAAAGGCTAAATTAATGGTGAATTGACAACAAAGATCGGTTTTCCGTATCGGCCATTAGAATGGAAAATCGCACTACCACCGATTGTGAGTGGAAATCTCCTGCCGATCTATGGGTCCCTAGTTGACTTACCCGCACAAAGCAGGCGGGGAACCAGCCCTCGCTGTCCAGGATGCGACCCCACCACCACTCCTTGTTGGTGGCATCCACTACCTCGATGACGTCCCCGGCCTTGAAGCCCAGCTCCTGGTCGTCCATGGTAACGTGGTCCCAGAGGGCCTCCGCGAACACCACGCTGCCATCGCTGATCAGCTGCGGAGAGCGCCAGAGGATTAGTGCGGCTGGCGTTAAATACGCAAAGACAAGTAGGCTACAGTGCAATAAACACTTTTACACTTTACATTTAGCCTTCCGTGATTTTAGTTTATATTATTTATCCTTCTTTTACTGTAACTGTACTGTAATGTTTTCTAGTTGTTTTGTTAATTCTTTCATGTATGTTCCTGTTCTTGCTCTTCTGAAAGCACTTTTCAAACTACTTTGAAAAGTGCTTTATAAATAGTATACATTTAAAAATATAAAAGGTTTATTATTTATTATTTATTATTATTATTATTTACAGTATTTAGCACTTTTTCAAAGCCACGTACACAGTACAGTTGTTACTAGCCAGACAAGTCATACACCAGCAAATTTAAACAAACAACATTCTGTGAGGTTATGAAAATGACAGCATCATGCTATCAGGGCTAATGAACTTCCTCAATATATCATTTAATATTCAAAGATAATTGCTCATAGCCTAAAGTGCGATGCTTAGGAAGCAGTATTTCCCCCCAGTGAACCAGTGAGTTGAGTACAAATTGGAACACAGAGAGCAACATTGATGCAAGGTTGTAAATTATTGCATCTTGCGTAAATATGAAAAATGTATGGCCTTTGTTTTTGCGAAAACACTTACTGCTATTAGTCGAAATGGACAAGATGTGCTTAATGCAACCTATTTATCCAAATGTCAATAGATTCAGCCCATTGTGTGCGACACATCATGCCCAGTTCCACCACACACCACGTCGCAACAAATTAGCCGCTCGGCTTAGGCCGAGACGGGAAGGGGGGGGGGTCCCGGTCAACTGACAGCACTCGGCATCGCCTGCCATGTCAGCTCGACGTAAATCAGTGTGGCGATGTGACGGAGATGTGAGCTGGCACCCGAGAGACAGAGAGACACCAGGATAACACGCAGGAAGAGAGCCCAGGCTACTACTACGAGATGGAAGCGGTGCTGTTGGCGTACAGTAGATGCTGCAGTGGTCATATTTCACCAGGCTCCACATTAGCTGCAGCGACGCAGCCTTGGCTCTTCAGAAGGATAATGTATTACCCCATCCCTGCTCTCAGTGCTGCAGCAGCACAAACACTAAATACACCTGAGCAAACAGTTTTGGCTCTTCTGCAGCGGCACGCTCCCTGAGGAAATATGGC
>JAODUE010028229.1:7500-12187 GCA_027564755.1 Amblyopsis hoosieri
AGTATTCTGACCTATTCGATGATTCTGACACACTAGTTATTGTCAGTAAAGTTAAAGCACAGAGAACAACAACATTTTGATTACTATTTGTTTATTAGGGAACTGTTGCAGTACAACAATATATCCCTATGTATATCAAAATAACTTAGTAGCAGATTACTATGCTACGGTAGGCGATATCGTTTTGTATAGCCATCCTGCCAAGAGTCTTTGGGACTGTTATCTGTTCATAATAAATACGAACCTAATGATATCTAGCTACAGTGCTGCTAAATACAAAAATGCACTAAATATCAACAAGTTACGTATGAAGCAGCATCTAGACACTGTACTGTATGCAGCAATGCAAGAGATGCAATTTTGCTGATATATACATTATTAAAAACATGAATCCTGCCTATTTAAAATGAAATGCTTATTTTGTCGTCGGTACCTGTAGATGTAACAGCTCGAAAATTGGTTTCCTACAGTGGCCAGGTGTAGGTTGGTAGGTAATCCAAGGAAGTTGGGCTGAATATGAATATTCCATCCGCGGTAGGCTGCTGCAGCTCCAACTTTTATTTTGACTGTGTGCGCAAATTCCCCGGTGATGAAATCTGGCGTGGTGACGTCAAATTTGTCATAGCAACTCGGCGGCCATATTATAAAAAGACAAAAACTGGCTGGTCAAAGTGGGATTGTTGCTTCTAGTTATTATATTGTTCTATGAGATACACACACATTCAATCACAGAAGAATGCACTCAAACACACACACACACACACAGGCCACATCCTAGGGGAGCAATATTAATGACTACAGCATGATATATTAATATTATATTATTATTCATATTTCATATTTGTTCAATTTCACGATCCACTTGAACAGAGATGGGCAAATAACTAAAGATCGGTTCGATTGTAATGGATGGCTAGCTGACACTGTGCACTGTTCTAAACTGGAATTAAAACATTTCCTATTGGCCTGTGATCCTAAAATTATACAGTGTTCATTCTACTACAATAAGAGTATAGTCTACACTGTACCATCACAAAATAACATCACACAAAGATGGGCTGTATTCTTTCTGTTTAATACATATACTGTATCGTATTATTATTTTCACTATATAATGAGTAAACTACAGCGCTGATACTGTAGAAGGCACCCATCTTCTGAAAAATATTTGGATTAGTCTCCATGGCGACAGAGTAACCCAGAATTCTCTGCATCCGTGGTTACTGTCTCTCTCAGCTAAGAGACCATCTCTCGTCCATCTCTGAGGCTGTCCGTCAATAAGCCCTTATTTCATTAGTGCAGCTTCCCGCTGTGGAAAACTCCCACAACGTCATAATATTACATCAGCTATTTGTGTTTAAATAGCCTCAGTTTATATACTGTATTTTAAACATATACGTTTATCTAGTTTTTTATTTTCATGCTTCTGAACAATCAAGCATGGAATAATGGAATGTATTGTCTGCACGCTGAATATTGACACTGTTTAAAAGGCTATATTCAACAGCTGTAGCAATTTGACAACGCCAACAGCAGTTACAGGAGGTGTGTTGGGGAATTCAAGGCGTTTATCCAACACAATACACGTTGTTGCTGCCCGAGGGAGCGTTTCAACCTGTTGTGTCTAAATGGAGCCACGGAAACTTCACAGTAATAATTATCCCGGCGTCGGGTAGCTGAATGTAATCGCTATGGCAAATAAGGTCTGGTTAGAAAGTGAAATGTGTGACAGTTGGAAATGACACAAGCCCACAAAGCATCAAGCCTTCATTAATGAACCTAGAAAAGCAAGGAAAACGCTAAACGTGTTATGTTTCATCTGATCAGGGGTTTTAATTTAAACCCCTGTTAGCAAAGTCCTTGTAGGTAAGTCTGGCCGTCCAGCGGCCATCTTGCTAATGCCCGGAGAACGTTGGGTGACTTTGCTTGAAAATTAGATTTTAAAAGCCACTTTTCCCCACAGGTTGTACATTTATTTACTACACACGTGCAACTGTCAGCTTGCGTCAGTGCAGCCACAAGAACGGCTAAATAAGTTACGGTTCGGTCATTGTAAAACAGACTATTGGCTCTTTTCCTCCAACTGCCATAATCGCTGTTATACCTCTCCCATAGAGTTCCATTCAGAATGATGTATGTGTCATAGTTATGTCTATGAGCTGTTTCAGATGATTCTGACCGCTCACAGCAAAACCAATGTGATGTGCGACCAGCGTACATACGTACGACCTACTGAGGAAAATCCCCGTGCCGTCTCCCGTCCGGAAAAGCAGCAATGACCAAGACAGAACCTGGCAGGCGGGCCAAAGCGCATGGGCATGGCGTCGCCACGGTACCCACCTCGTTGATCGCCAGCTGCTCCCCCCCTCCGCCGCCCGGGTGTCCGAAGCGATGGCCGGAGCAACGGAAGTCGTCGTACAGCATGTCCTCCTCGCTGCCCGCGTCATCGCCCAGCCCGCCCTTCTCCCCTGCCCCGTCAGGAACCACCACAGCTGGCAGAGAGAGAGAGATGGGGAGAGACGGGGGGGGTAAAGAGAGAGAGAGCAGGGGAGGGGGGAAGAGAGAGAGGAGGGAGAGAGAAAGAGAGGAGAAGAGAGAGAGGGGGACGAATAATTGTCATATTTTAGACAACGATCAACAATTATCAAAAAAAAAAGATCAACAAACCAACACCTTTCATTATTATTGTATTATCTTGTATTCACTATTTCCTGAGTGGCCCCAGTTTGTGGCAAAATGTCAATGTCAGTAGTATACAAATATTCCAGAATGTATCTTGAGCAACACATTGAGTAACATGATTATTCAATTAAGTATAAAACTGCCACATGTCAAAAAGGCAATGCATTATATTCGGCAAAATAAATTATTTGATGCTGCATAAAAGATGTTATGTGTGATCTGAATTGCAGCGTCTGTCAGCATTGAGCAGCAGGATAATAAAAAAATATATATAAACGTACACGTATTACAGAACCGTTAATTCCCCCGAACCTTCCCAAAATTACAGCAGATTTGACCTTACATTATTGCTACTAGTTAGATGGGAAACACATAATGGGAAGAGAGGGCATCAATAATTAACCCTTTGGGCAAAATTACACTGCGATGTGCTTTGTTTTTGCTAACAGAAACATGTGTTGCTAGTATAAGGCACACCCCAACCATGCTTTGCTGAAGACCTTGACTCAGACAGTGTTCATATTGTTTACTGTTTAAGATAGTTGCTTCCTTTTCTTAAGAAAATGTAACTTTGAAAGACAAACTCTTGTTCCACAACAGTGTCATCGATACTTCCACTCACTGCCAAATGGGGGCTGTCGCCTATACATAACAGTCAGTGCCATGCGGTGGAACAGCACCATAGCGACAAGAGTCTGGATGGGCCTTGCTGTGGGGGCGGGTGGAGAACGAGAGGAGAATGCTACTGTGCCACCACCACAGGACCATACTGCATACTGAATAGAAAAGCTTTACCGGGACACAAACCTCATGGATATTTGCTACTGTATTTTAACAATTACTATTTAATGATGACTATTAAGTGATCGCCTGTCTCCCCCCCTTTCTATTTTATATACTGTATTACTGTTACTTTATCACTTTGAGAGTGCCAGTGTGTAGTTTCACCTTTTCTCTACTTTATCCAGGGATGTTTCAAGAACGACGCTATCTTGTGTTTATGCTAACTGTGTAACAGCAACGACATGTGGCTCCGCCATCATGCACAGCTCACAGTATATACGTAGCCAGAGCCATGTAGAGAGGGAGTCGCGTCATCTCCGTTCACTCCAATGGACCGTTTTTTTTTTTTTTTTACAGCAATGGCGAATCGTGGAGCCTCAAAATAGTTCTCGGAAGTCAGCCTAAATACTAAATTTACATATTCCAGATGTAAACATCAAGTTGTATTGCGTATTGAAACCATCTGAATGAGTATATACTGTAACTGCCATCTGCGAATGAAACAACATTTCCTCCACTAGATTCATTGTCTATTAAATATAAATGTACCATGCATACTGTATATCTACAAGAACACCCTTTAGCATTTAGATAAAAAAGGTAGAATCTAAAACACCCTTACTAGCTGTACACAAACGTGGTGTCACTCAGTAAAATGCTTAACGCCGCCAAGGCAGTAAACCACAATGTTTAATAAAGGAAAAAGCTACAGACCCTGCACGGTTGGTCTTTGTCTTCTAGGATGTTAAGCTAATAGTTACATATACGCACGGCACGTTTGTGGGGGTCAAATAAAGTTCAGAGGTTCACACACAAGACTTGCCATCTCGGTGCTGAATATGTATTACCTGGCTTATGTGCAAAAAAAAAAAAGGAGCTCGCTATTGCTGTCACACCACATCAGACGCGAGGCCTTAGCTGCATTTGCAAGCATCTGTTGCCACGGTAGATGTATCCGTGGTGACAAATCACCGTGGCGACAGAATGTCGAGAGCGGGGGAGTTTGCAGAGCTCCTCTAGCAACGAAGGGTGGAAAAGCTGGATTAAAAAGCAAGCTTTGGCACCGAGGCAGATGAAGGGAATTGTGTGTGTGTGTGTGTGTGTGTGTGTGTGTGTGTGTGCGCGTGTGTGTGCGTGTGTGACTTTACGATCTGGTGGTCCAGGTCACACTGGAGAAAAGGGGTGATGAAGGCACTTATACAGACCAAGGGTCCAAACATTA
>JAODUE010028239.1:0-22068 GCA_027564755.1 Amblyopsis hoosieri
GCTACTCACAAGGACGGGACCCAACCCACGACCCCCCCCCCCCCCCAATCTCTCACTCCCACCCACTCTCTCTCTCTCTCTCTCTCTCTCTCTCTCTCTCTCTCTCTGTATTGGTTGCCTACAGGTCGGGGGTCAACACACCTCCCCATTGCCAATATATATATCCCTCCCCTTCTCCTCTTCTCCCCTTGAGATTGTTCCCTTCCTCCCCACCTCTCTGGCCTTATTGTTTTACATCTCTCCATCCAGGCTTTTATGGGTGTTTCGTCCTCGCGTAGACCCATCTCCCTGCTGGCGTGATGACTTCCTCCGCCGGTTATCACCGCTATTTATTATCGGTGTCGATCCACATCTCATTCCTCTGACTTTGGGAAGATGGTTTTCACATTGGGTCGTTTTACTGACTCACCGCCTAGCGCACTCACACACGCACACATATATATA
This sequence comes from Amblyopsis hoosieri, assembly GCA_027564755.1. NCBI lineage: Eukaryota > Metazoa > Chordata > Actinopteri > Percopsiformes > Amblyopsidae > Amblyopsis > Amblyopsis hoosieri. The sequence goes on from JAODUE010028239.1 coordinate 445, forward strand.
TAGCGATATGGAAGGAAAAGCCCCCATCACGATATTACATTGCAAATTTACTAGGTGTTAAAACGCTATGTAGCGTTTTTATGCTTCGTATTGGAATTATTTGACATATTTTCCTTTTCTTTTCTTTTTAATGCCTTTTGCCTTGTCGTCGCGCTGTTATGTGTGCACTGTAGCTCATCTCTCTGTGAGTTACTGGTTGGGTTGGCGCATCGGATAAGCCATTCCACAGTGAAGACGCATGAGCGGGTACGAGCTAAATCAGGATTTAAGCAGAACAAGTCAATTGGTCTCGTTGATGTCACAAGTTTTAAAAATTTGAATGATTGTCTCTGACGGAAGGCCTGCTAGCCGTTAGCTAGTGTCCAACTGTAACTAGAAATATTTCGCAATACATTTGACATTACTGCTGGTACACTAACAGTTACCTAAGTGCCAGACGCACTGGTGTTAAACGTTCCACTGTTGAATATGCTTCTATATGTACATTTTGCTGAATGCAAAAAAAAAGAAAAAACTCATGGAAAGTTGTTATCAGATCATGGCTCCATTTCAACTGTTCTCTCTCTTTTTCCCAGTGTTTCTGACAAACACAGGGCTCAGGGAATTAGGACATGGTATAAAAATCTATCTGCACTATACCTCTGTGAGACATGTACCGGTGGAAACATGTTTTAGCACTTAACCTCTATAGTAGGACCAGCTGTGGGCCCCAGAGAGAGAGTGTATTCAACAGAGGAAGGCAGCCTGGAAGCCTAATTATCTAGGCTGGCTTGATGATACAATAGCATCTTTTGAAACAGCCAATACCTGCCTAGACTGCAGGCTGGGGCTATGGCTTGGAGTGGGAGGTGTTGGGTCAACTCTGGCCTATATTAATGCTCTCTCTCTCTTTCTCTCTCTCTCTCTGACACACACAGAGGCACGCACACACACACACACACACATCCACACTCTTATTGGTGCTCTCTGGTTGGAGAACACATTCAGAAATGCAAGAAAATGTTTTTGTGAATTCATGTCAAGGGAAGGGGGATTTAATTTGTCTCGCAAAGAATGTGTCAACGTTTGAGTCTTCTATAGCGCTTGGTGAGTGAAATTACGTGTCCCTTAAAGTATAAAATTACTGAAACCTAAACAACTGTTCTTATTTGGAGGAAACACTTGTGTTGAGCAAATATGTTATGCTAGTTTTGTACAGTCCCACACACAATGTCACAGCTAATGCTTTTAATATTGTTCACGACAATTTAATAAAAAATAAATAAAAACAGATAGGCCTAACAATTCCTATCATATAATATAGTATATTTTATTATGACTTATTTTTTACAAATAAGTTAAATTGTGGTTTTATAGAATAAAATGTTTTTCCCATTGTTAAACTATTACTTTTCCACCGTTAGAATATGTTTTGCATTTCTATTGCCTACTTACAAGTTGCTCTAAATGTTGCTTAAGCTAGCTACTTTTCCACATGTCAGTGTTACAGTCTGCAGAGAAGAAACCCTGCTACCATTTTCAAACACTTACTGCTTTGAGGAAGGGACAAAATTCAGTTCAAAGAAATGTTCACAGGGAGTTCTCTTTATGTAGTTTTATTTGTCTTTTTTTTTTATAAGAGAAAATATATTTTATATTGTTGATGTAATCAGTATGCGTGGTGGATTTTGGCGGATTTGAACGGTTGAGAAGAGACGTGCCTCAAGTGGAACCCCAGGTAGAGCTCTTCTCATTACGAATCGATCTCTCGTCTCCAGTGTCAGGTCCTCCGCAGGCCTGATTGAAGTGTTTTCACCCAAGCTTCATGCAACTGTAAAAAAAAAAAAAAAAAAGCTCAGCCTTCTATTGATTTCAAAATGTCAAAACTTAAACCTTAAGAGAAGCAGAACATACTCCAAAAGGCTTCGAGATGTGCTTAATGGCTGCCGAAAAAAAGCTGTTGGAAAACTTTTCATTCAGTTTATTCTTTCTGTAATGGCTTCCCCTTTTGTCTCTCTCATCAGATTGGATTTTTCGAGTGGGGCGCTAGTTGAAGCATATCACCCTACCATAATGAGGCACAAACTGTCAGTTAGGATATGCTCCTGTCTCGTTCGTTAAGGATTAGGCTGGTTTGGGGAATGTTGCGAATTAATCCCGAGCGTCAGACATCACAGTGGAGCCCTGCGCGGGATTAGCATTAGTTTCTGTTTGATTTGTCATGAATTAACCAACATAATCCACATGGTGTCAGACACAATAAAAACACACCACCCCGACACCGAAACAGGATTAGGTTTACAGGGAGAAAGAGCATAGGCCAGGTCGACATCAGTCAGTTAACCTGTAGGATGCTGTTCAGGATGTAGGATGCTGTGCAATCAAATGTTCCTAACCCTAACCCCAAATACACTTTGAGGCAGAAGGATACCGAGCACCGTTACTACTGCTCCTATGGTGCTCATGCAGGGCACACACTGCATTGTTTGTTTATAGCCGGGCACATTATGAGTAAAATATTATCATGTGCTGTTGCTGTGACACTTTCTTCAGTTAACTTGCCTAGTTGCCAGACACACTCTTAAGCTCCTTCAGTGTTTTCATACAATCTGCCTGAGACAGACTCGGCAAACATGTCAGATGTACGAGGAAGCGTTTTGAGTCGAATGATTGGGAGAGCTGGGACGGTGTGTTTCCAGTAACTGTAGCGAACACACGACGGTGGCTCTCAGCCAGCCAGCCAGGATGGCGTCGACTGCTCCGTCACTCCCTTCTGGGCTTACAGGCTGCATGGGAAGCTGGACAGGAGGAGGGAGAGGCGGCATGGACACCTGCTGGGTTCCCAGCCTCTGTCGCTTCCCCCCCACCTCCCCTGCTTCTCCTTTCATCTGCACCTATCTGTCACGATGCACTCTCCTGCTGCCGACTCCTCCATGCGGGCAGGGTTGGGAAGTAACTGATTACATCCGTTACTTGTAATTGATAAAAGAAATTAGATGATTACTTCTAGGACAACTTATAAATGTACCACCCTCTGCCTGCGTGGAAGAGACATTTTGACATTGTCAGCGCCAAGTATCCCACTTGTGCGACTCTAAATAAGGCCGTTGCACACTGCACGTGGAGCTGAAGCGAGGCGTACACAGAGCGTTTCCGCTTTGGATCCACTTTGGATCCAATTTTCATGTTAATTAACCTGTTCTCTACCTGATCTGCAATATATTGTTTTTTAATGTTCCTAGTGGTTGTGATGGAAGTGTTTTGGACTAAACTACTTTCACTCCAAAGTCGCTAAATATAAAGTGCTGAACGTAATTCAAGTAATAATGTATTAGTGCCCTAACATACAGTATATGAGCCACTATCTTCTATTTAAATCAAACAATAATTTCAGTGTTTATTGGGGTAACCATCTACAGACTGATGAATAATAATACACAGAGTAAATATAGTTCTGATAATGAGCAAATAACAAACTTCAAATACTTGAATTGTATACAGTGAGTTACTTGAATTTGGTAATTCTCGGCAAAGAACAATAACACGATAGTAAACAAAGAATGAAAATGCTTTGTGGCAGTTAGATTTTGTTCAGTGTGATAATATTGCTAGCTTTACCGCTAACCTCTGGGGCCTTGGCCGCGTCACGCTCAAGACACACCATCACTCTGACCGGATCTTTCAAAACCCCATCACTCAAAGCAGAGGTGAGTCATCAAAGACAGGATGACTGATACTTACGGCCGGCTTCACCGTCGTCACATTTAGACACCCTCAATGCATTATGCGGGGATCCAATATGGCCATCCATGTTGTACATGGGAATAAGACGCATTACTCACAAGGGTGCATGTGAGGGATGAATGCGTGTCCTCCCGTGTGTTTAGAATGGAAAGAAAGTGTCATAGATTTCTCAATTGATTACATATCCTCACATCTGAGCTCGTAATTGCATCAGAGTCTGGCTAAGCTGGGGCTCCATCCAGAACACTCAATCACTTTTCATCTATTATGAAGCGTATACTCAGAACTCGATATGGAAAAAGGCACGCTTTATCAAGTCTGAGGCTATTGCCACAATGACTGTGATGAAAAATTGAAGGCATTAATAATGCAATGCTTCACTGAATATGTTTTTGGCCATCTTTTGAAAACCTTTTACAGAAAAAAAAAACAAAAAAAAACAAAACATGAATTTCATATGTGATCCATATGTGAAGCTCACGTGTTTGCCCAAATCTTGACTTTTTAACTTGTTCACGCTTCCCTGAATAGGCTCTTTAAACAGTTATAGCAGGCCTCTGTCTTGCACGCTTGTTTTTGGTCAGACTGGTGTCAAAACAAGGTGGTCTTTTTTCCCATCTCAGACCGCTGACTGCATGTGGCTTTTATTCTGATAGAAGATGAAGGGACACTAAAATGATTACGCTATAGAATCCTAATACCTTTGTGAGCCTCCACCGTTATCACACAGATCACAAGGAGGCAGTCACAAAAGGACCCTGTCAAAATGAAAGCATTTCTCCGCCACACAAATAAGTGGAGGCACTTTGAAATGCAGAGCGGTCAATCCGTTGGTGTGGGTTCCTGTCTTGCAGAATAGACTTAGGGTGTGTGTGTGTGTGTGTGTGTGTGTGTGGGTGGGTGGGTGGGGCGGCGTTGTGCTAATTTCAGCCCCCCGTGTTGTTTTGCGACCCCCTTCCTCTTCTGCGCTACAGTAGCTGAATGATACGGGCTACCAGAGGCAGGGCTGGTGGAGCAAAATGACTCAGTGGGTCTTGTTTTATGTTCAAGCAGTGTTCAGCACCTTCCCATCACATTCATCCAGTCTAGAGCCATGTATAGAGAGAATCGCGTCATCTCCGTTTTTTCACAGCAACGGAACCTCAAAATAGTTCTAATAGCCTAAATACTAAAAGTACCCTATACATTTTATTTCAAATTTAAATTGGTGCATTTATTGACTACGAATTACCAAAAAAATGAAGTTATATATCTGTATATATATATTCAAATTGCCAACCAAGCACTTCCTGGAACTATTTTGCCATAGGTTTCGCCTCTCCATGAACCATGTGACCGTTGAAAATTTCTAACTTCCATTGGCGTAACTCTGTTCTTTCCATGACACCCTCCACATAACCATTCGATTCAAATCTAGCATTGCCTTTCATTCACTGTAGTACAAAATAATTATAAAATAAAATAAAAAAGGGCACCATAGAAACATGTAATTATTTTCTCTCTCCCCTCCCCGAGATCAAAGCCCAAACAGGGGTGATTACAGAGAGTCAGGTCGGCTTTGAAGCCGCTGCTCACTTCTTCTCCTGTTTGGTTACTGAATAAAAAGGTTTGGAAGATGGCTCCATGCTAACCTCTTCCCCAGCAGGCAGCCACTTGCAGAGCGGCAGGTGTGTCTCTGTTTGCAGACAGCTGCTGCCAGCAGTGTGCACTCCAACCCCGCTTCATCCCGGGGATTCTCTCTCTCTCTCTCTCTCTCTCTCTCCACAGCTCACTTTCTCCCGGTCTACATAGAGCTGCGAGGGAAAGTGTCAGGTACCAGCTCGTCTACGTCGGGTTTTCTCCATGAACCTTGGTTGTAAAACCTTTTCTTTTCCTTTTTTTTTCTGCCCATGATCTGTTTTTGGTTTGTGAGGTCAGATGTGGCAGGAACGAGATGAGCTGATTGCAGTGATTGTCAGGAGACGGGAGTATGTGGAGGGATTGTGAGAGGAGGCTATGCAGGGACTATGCTGTTTTGTGTGTTATAGCGACTACGTTGTAGGATTTCTTTTTAATTTGGTACTCCAAACATGGTCGTTTGCCCAGCTTTTTCCAGTTGTATATTTACAGTAAAAGGCTGACTGAATTACAGCGGGAGACAGCAAATCAATTCATGCTCTCTCTCTCTCTCTCTCTCTCTCTCTCTCTGTCTGTCTGTTATTTTTAGGTGAAAAGCAAACAGTTTTTAACAACTGTAAGCAGACACCATGCACAATTGCTATGGCAAGATCCCCTAAGACCTTCCAGCTGTGAGAACTATAGCTTAACAATAATGAGATAGAGGAACAATCTCTGATTTAGCCTTCGACTTACAAATATTTAACACAGAGGTATGAGATATACTGGCTATTATTTAGATAATGCATATACAATAGCATCATGTAATAAGTATATTGCAAATATACAATATAACAATATAATTGTAACTGTAATTAACTAATTGTTTAATGAACCAGTTTAAAAATGTGGTTTTCCAACTGTTGAATGTCAAACGCTTACATTTACATGAATGTTACTTTCAAATACACTTTAAGTTCATCAGGCCGTTGTAGACTATAAGTCAGCCACTGGGTTTTCTGACCTTACGGGACAAGAAAGGTTACTGTAGGTCGCAGCCTCTTTGTCCATTAGTGCTACGTCACATTGTGAAATCAACATCTGATGCATATACCCCATACCCCCAACAACACTTTCAGGAAGTGAGATTGTAGATTTTCATTGGCTGAGAGCATTGTCACTTACAAGTCTGAATATGTAAATTCCAGCATACCAGTGCTTTATTTACAAATATAAGCGTATAAGGTATAGCGGCAATTGCAAGCTAAATGTATCTCCTTGCATTTCCATAGCTTACCGTTGTCTGTGCGTGTTGAAAAAATAATCAGATACTTCTACACAGCCCTGGCTCCGTATTTAGTAACATAAACAAAGTATAGCAGTAGCCACATATACTGCACTCTTTTTAAGAGATTTACAGTAACTGAAACAGCCACTGGTTTCGTTTAGTTTCTCTACAAATTCCTCAGTATGAGTTTAACATCTAAACATCTTGGTCAATGACATTTGTAGCTCTGTGCATGTCAATTAAAGCACCTCTCATGTCAAGTAGGCGGGTGTTGACGCAGTTCACCAGTGCTGTGTCCCAGACTTCACACATGTAAACCCCGGCTTTGCGATACCACTTGCTCAAAAGCATTCTGTAACACTACTCTCTGCGGTCACACCTGGTCACGCCTTACCTGTTTCTCTCTCACACACTCTCGTAGACCCAGAGGTCCAGAGAGGTGTCCGTGCGTTAACACAGCACCACGGGCCGGGCCTGCTATTCAACAACCATGCAGCTTGCTTGCTCCCACACTGGGACTACACAGCTATGGCCAGCCAAGTGTTGCAGTGACACACACATACAGACTCATATTCACACTCCCATACATGTACTGTACGTATTCATGCATGCACTGTGTAAATGGTCAGACACATGTGAACACATATGTTCCTCTTGCACACAATCCACCATGCTTTCCACACACACACACACACAATATGGCGACCACTGAACTTACATCATCTGAGACAAGGCTCTGTCACAGGAGGAGCAAGACGCTAACCGTTAGCGAATTTACGTCAGTCCCAGCGTAGAGGTCAGCGCGGTCAGAGGGATCACCCAGGGCTTCCTCATCAAGGACAAAAGACACACATGAGGGCGAGAGAGAGAGGTAGAGAGAGGGAGAGAGAGAGAGGAAAAGAAAGATAGGAAGGAAGTCAGGGTAGAACTCGAATGTGCTGAGACGACACAAGTGTTTGCATACAGCGTGTGCGTTCGCACGTGAAACCGTTTGGCTCATTAGCCGTGCTGTGTCTATTTGTGTGTGTGTGTGTGTGTGCGTGTGTGCGGGCGAGCACACGGGTCGGGCCACGGGACAGTTGGAGCACATACGTGTGCGCTCGTTTGTGCAATATGGATGCAATGGTTTCTACATAGGAGTGTGAGATACTGTCCAGCCATGGATCCTTATAGTGCGTGAGAGCTTCTGTGCGTCCCTGGTGACTCATGGCCACTGCTTCTGCAAGTCTCAGCCGTCTCTCTCTAAGGAATGGCGCTGCTGAATGTAGTTCCTTTCAGCGGGGAGATGTCACAGCGTTTATTAATAATGCAGTAATAATTCTGCAAATGCCTAAATCTCAAATGGGAGGCTTCAAAATGTAGGGATAAAAAACATAGGTTTTTAAAATACTTATGAAATCACGTAATGGCGCTAAATAACATTAATGCCAGCGAGCGTCTTTTGCAGCTTCATGTTTTTCAAGAGCCATGGGTTATTTGGGTCTTTGTGACACGACGCAGTAATTGGTTTGCACAGATCACTCCCCACGTTTGACAACCTGCCCCGTTTACTGTCTGAGTGCTCCGGTCAAGCTGCTTATAAATCTTTCATCCGCTTGATTAATTGTCTCAAAAGTGCTCCTCTGCCAGGTAAATAAATAATGAACAAAGTGATGATTTCTATTGTCCAGTCAGCAGGGTTGACCTGCCGAGAGGTCGACGGTGAAAAATCCCCTCTCAGGGAGCGGCGAAGATGGAATATTTATAGAAACGCAGAAATTGGCCTCCGTGCTGTAGATAATGTTCCCCCTTTATTGTGAATTGTTGGACTGCGCTCTTGGTTGTGTGTAGGTGTGTGTGTGTGTGTGTGTGTGTGTGTGTGTGTTCGTACTGTATGTTAACTTGACCTGTACAGTTCCCTGTGGAAATAGGATGTGATAAATTGATCATGTTTTTTTCTTTAGTTTTTTTTCACAAACGTTCTGAACCACTGAATGGCTAGTTAGTTAGCTAGTGTTTATAGAGCAATTAGGGACATTGCTTGCAGGTATAAGCGTAAACATTTACATGCAGCGCAGACACACAGCTACGTCTGCCAACGAGCTTCAGTCTCTCACACGGAAAGAAATAGGCAGATGCTGCTTGGTTAGAGGACCATTTAGAATATTTACTGTTAATTGAGACTTAGAGGTTGAGTGTCTTTGTACCGATTATGCTGTACGCTCTCAATTCCGAGTCCCCGTCATTTACTGCAGGATTTAAAGGCAAGTGATGACAGCTTCCTCTGTTGCCTGACAACCCAGTAGGGCACAGAGGTCTATATGCATCTGTGTGTGCTTGACAGTGGCTCTTAAAGGGTTTATTCGTTTTCTGTAGCCCTCTCCTTGTGAGCATACCAAGCAGGTCTCTCTCTATCTCCCTCTCTCTCAGCACCATTACAGTGTCTCCTCGGGTATTACAGCTCCATATGAGGCGTTCTGTTTGGCCTGGCTCGGTTTTAATAAAACCTGACAAGGATGTATCACCTGTTCACGGTCCTCTGTGCTGCCACTCCGTCAGGGGAAGAGGGTTGGGGGGGGGTTGTTCTCCTCGGCCATACAGCAGTCGTATTCGCCTCATATTAATGTGTTTGCAGTGGATGTGAACTCGCCTGGAGGGAAGGAGGCAACGAGGTTGGCTGATGAAGTGACCGTGTTACAGCCGGGTCGCTCGTCAGTCTTTCGGATGAAGTTGTTGCAGTGGTGGTGTTTTTATTTTTATTTATTTTTTTACCGTCCTTCAAGGCTCTCCCAGATTGTGACAGCGCTGCCTCGTATAGCGTTACGGCCTCTCGTCGCTCGTCGACGTCGGAATACCATAATGGAGAGAGAAAAGCGACTGTGATTTTCCGTTGAGGAGGCTGTAAATAAAAAATAAACACCACCGGCATTGGGATACGTTAGATGCCTGCCTCTCGGCACATTGGCCTCTGCGAAAGGTTTCATTATCTCCTTGGTCTCTCTCTCTCTCTCTCTCTCTCTCTCTCTCCACCTCCTCCTGCTCTACCCATCTCTCATCCTCAACTCTGTGTGCCGCTCACCAGGCATCCCGAATGAAAACCTGCTCGGGACCGTTGCTAGGCGATGGCCCCCTGTTTAATGAAGGGAGCGAATGGAAGGGTGTGTGTGTGTGTGTGTGTGTGTGTGTGCGTGTGTGTGTGTGTGTGTGTTTGCACGCATGTTTCTCTTTCTGTGCAGTTATCACTAATTGACAGCTGCCGACCCTCGGGGCTGTATTCTACCCCCCCCCTTCTTCCCCCACTACCACCAGTGTAAAAAGGGGGGGCATGGTTTTGTTGAGGAGGGAGAGGTGGGGGCTGGGTGCTTCATGGCGCGCATGCTAGCTAGACCCGTATGGATGACTGGGCGAAAGGGAGGGATCAGAGAGGGAGGGGAGGAGGGGAGCGACGGCCGCGGAGAAGTGGGTCAAGACAACAAGAGGAGGTGAGGGGAGAGAAATGGTGATAAAGGAGTAACACGGGGGAGGGGTCGGCGGGGGTGACACGGGAAACTGTATGAATGCCGGGGATGGTGGGGGTGTTTTGATGGGAGGGGTCCCCAGCTTTGCCTCTATACCTCCAGTCTGTGGGGCTCAGCGCCATCTGGAAGTAGTCTCAAACACAGGCCAACTCTCCCCTCGCTCCAACAGGACAATCTGATTACCCCCAAAACAGCCCACGCCTTCCAATATAGCTCAAATTAAAATGAGATTATTGTGATCATACTTTGGGTTGGGGGGTGCATAATGAAGTAGGGGGGCACATGTGATTTGTGGGACTGTATATTGCAGGAGATCTTTGGCTGGCTGTGATATACGCAGCAAATGTTTGCCAACTTGGGCGTCAAATTTGCTTTAGTCTGAAAAGGGCTTTCAAATATTTACCCTGGGCGCATTGAATAAAATTTTGAAAAGTATCAGAAGTCGAAATACCATGAAACTTTGAGCAAACGCATAGCTGGCGGAAGCTTGTATCCTAATAATAACTCATCAAGCAATGTCTAATTATGTGGCTTGTATACAATATTATTGTAAAACATTTTAATCATTATTTTCATTATAGCTTGGAAAGCTGTCTTAAAGTGCTATTCTTCATTACAGTTATTGTTAAGAGGCATGAGCGATAAACAGCAGATTTGTATGTGCTCCAGAAATTCAAATGTTCCCCCTCCATTTCAAAGACAGGCAATTAAAAAGCCCACTTGTCAAATATTAACTGAGTTTAAACATATGGAGTGTGGCACAAAAAATGAAAGACATCATAATAAATTCAGAGTAATTAGGAAAAAGATTTCTATGCACATTTTCTGCCCTCATCATAGCCCCCTCATGGAATAAAATAAGGATACACCAGTCTGTTAGTATGCAATTAATATACTCCATAATATCAGGCCATTCCTCAAACACATTGCATTGATTTTCATATATAGTGAAATACAGAGAACACACATTTAAAATCCATACATCTTGTGCAAATGAACATAACACACTTTCCACTTTGTCATCTCAACTCTTTTTAATTGGAACGAGGGATTATTTTCGCAGAAAAAATAAAATTGAATTACTGTGCGGGACATGTTCATCCCGTGATAAAAGTGGCTATCCCCCCCACAGTAATTATCTTCATATTACTTATTAATTATTTGAAAGTATGCAAAAGGGCTTCTCCTTTTCCCCATATAGCCTGTCTTCTGTTATGATGCTGTGTAAGGGTCAAACGTGCGCTCTGCCTCTATGTCTTCATGCACACTTTGACATTGCCAAAAAAATCGATAGATCCACGGCGCAGGAATGCATCTCACCCTGATTATAATGAAGATAGCTGGTCATTTAAAATGCTAATAGACAAATTACCCTAATAAGAGACATTGAACCTTCTAGTTCATTATAATTTAGAGGTGGAAAAGTCTATTTCAATTAGACATCACTGTATTTTCCTCCTCTTCCTTCCGGCGTTGAATCCATTAGGATTTTAAGAAATGTCGAATGTCCCATCTCACAATCTTAACAGGCTTCTAGAGAGGTGTGCTTCATGCTTAAAGTCAAAGAGCAAAGCCAAGTGCTATTTGATTATTGGGGGACATTAGCATAGATTAGATGGAAATTATAAGCATATAGAATATTGAAAGGCTTGAGAAATGTCCTAGTTCTCGTTTATAAACCAAAAGGAAACCAGCGTGGAAATAGCATACCGTATGATTTCATCTTCTAAAACCAAATTCCCCAACCAAGATTTAAATCTGAATATTTAAGTTATTCTAATAATGCATCATTGTGATTTAGTAAACAACTGTTCCAGGAGGTAATTCAATATTAAAGAACAGTATGTTAACAATGTGAGAACATCACATGATCAATTCAGCAAATTTTGAGATCACATGACCCTGTCAGCCAGTGGTGAGAATGTTATCACATTTGGCTCTAAAACTGGCAAATTGCCGTTTCACAAACCTATTGGTGAATGTTTTTTATTTTATATTTTATTTTATATACTTTATTAAAGTATTCATATTATGTAGGAAAGACAACCTGGTTGCAGAGCAGGCCCAATAAAGGTCCAAGAAAATATATTTTCCAGAAATGTTTACATTGTCTTCACTGCCAGTAACAACATGGTGGGCTTTCTCTGGATCGCATTGAGGAAGGCATATGGAAGGTTGCAGTTGTTCACAAAAAACAAATGGAAACCAACAGGTCTATGAACACACAAACCAAAGCTATTTCCAAGAGCATAAAGGTGATCAGATACAGATCACTCCATTCAACGTTCTGGTAGATTTGTCTGCACAGACTCTTAATGTCGATAACATGTCGAGCAGCATCTACAGCAAAATGGTTCCATCTGCAACATGAGCAAATCATGAGCGATGCAGTGTCGTCTGTGAGCTCCAGTCAGATAGCAGGAAGGCTTAAGTGCAATCTACACACCGGGCCTGAGGAATTGAGTCACATATAAAGGGAATTATTAGTTTTACTATGGTCATATTTTAGGACGTATTGTTATCATTTGTGTTATAGTAAAAATAGTATCAGATTCACAATTTTTTAAATTATGTCTGGGTAAAATGTATAGATTGTGCAGATTATTATTGTTATGAAGTACAGTTCCAAAACAATCTGATTAGTGTACTATTTATGTATAGTACAAGTAAACTCTCAAATGGACTTCCCAAAATGATAGAACATTAAAATAAAATAAAAATACATGATTCATTTTAAATTTGTATGCACCACATTCAGAATTGTCATTGCCAAAAGGCTATTTTCAGTCCCTGGTGAAAACAAATACAATGAAACCCAACTTTTTGTTTGATTTGACAAACAGAGCCCATTTATTGGGGCATGTCACGACCATGAATTTGTCTGTGCGTACGTTGTATCGGTGTGTGATCTGAGAGGATCTATATTAGCATAGTGAATCAAACAAAACAAAGGCTCCGTCGGTGGTGTAAACACAAGGAATTACATCTCCTGCAGTTCACTGCATGGCCATCTTCAGCTAATTCAGCTGTGAAAGAAATCAAGCCTCCACGCATTTACGTTGTCTGCTGAGAGCGGGTATGATTTGCATATTGGCATCTGCAGATAGGCACATCTTCTTCAAGAGGGATTAGAATGGAATAAAAGTAGCTTTATAAATTATCTTTTTATTATTTCATTTCTTTCTTAAAATAAAAAATACAAAAATATGCGCATAATGCTGATGCTAAATGTCTGATGGGACTTCATTACCAATCGCCAGTATTCCCCCCATAGTAAAGCGGTTGGTTTTTCCTGGCCTGTTTGGCTGGACAAAGACTCCTACAAGGCTCTTGCAGCCATAGAGCCAGTGGTTGGCAATTACAGTACGCCTCAAACTGCTGTTTTCCTATTTTCTTCGCCAGCCCTTAGCACATGTTGGACATCTATTACCCATTGCAGAACCATTTTGCCCTCTAAGCCCTCAGACTACAGAACTAGGGTCATAAGGACTGTGTATGAATATGTATGTTGTTATGATCCTTGAGTGAGCTTTAACCATTTGCAAACTTCTGAGCCTCCTGAACCTCATTGGTATGTTTGCACTGACATAGTTGAGGAGAAACGAAAAGGCCCAACCATTACCTTGGGATGTTTCTCCACCACTCACAGCTTTGTACAGGTTGATTAACTGTGCTTTTGAAGGTTGAGCTGGGAAGAGAGGACAGATATTTGCTGCGTGTCATGTTGCTACATGGGTCAGATGTGTAAAAAGCTAATTTAAACCCTAGGAGATAAGAGCTACTCATATTTTAAACAGGAATCGTTTATGACATACCATAGTATTTATTTAGCACAACAGAATTGATTAATTGTTTGAAGCTAATTAAACCTCCCAATTGCAAAAAATCTAAACATAAAAATGAGTTGCTCCTACAGGGCAAACTTTAAATGCATACTGTACATCATTTGTTTTAATGATTTGATTCATATTTGTCTCTGAGCCAAGTTCACGCTGCAGCGATATGTCTGGAGGCGAGAAGGAGTTTGGCTTTATTTTCTTCCCATTTGCACGTTCTCTGTGTGCAGTCTGACAAGCATAAATAAGGATGAGGGTGGACTCCCTGCAGTCTTTATCATATAAAAACTAGCTTGGCGGTACTGACCCAGTTACTGACCCAGTGACCTCATCTACAGAGAAACAAAACTGGGTGGGATTAAATTAGATTTGGCTGGACCCGGGCCAGTGTTTAGCCATAACATTCTGCCCAGAGATAACATACTTTTTAATTACATATGGACTACAGCTATGTTAAATATCTCAGCTGAACCTTCTCCTGGGAGGTCGCCACTAAACTTGACATAACACATCAAACAGAGCTTAATGTGATTACGATGTTCAGGGGAGTATGGGTGAGTCAAGGCAGTGGGGGTGGAAGTTGCCAACACATCACTCTGGGATGGCTTGTGTAGACGGGGTTATCTCCTTACCCTCATATCAGCGTTTTATTTTGAACCAAGAAAGACGTGGGCTGCATCTGTACAGATTTCCAATGTGCTCATTTGCGCGCGCGCGCGTGTGTGTGTGTATACTAACGGCTTCCATATTTGTTATATTCCAAGGTTGCACAAGGCTCCTCTTAATCCTTTCTAAATCTGCATAATGTCTATTTTGAACATCTTAAAGGTGCACTGCCTGAGCTGTAGCGCCCGCACACAGCTCACTGTTTGGCTGTAGTTGGAGTGGTAGAGAACGGTGAGCAGTAGAGTGGAGTCACGCAGGTAGGGGGAGAGGTATGTATTGGTGTCATCCAACCAGGGAGGATTTCAGACACAAATCCAGGAGCGTCCCTTTCTCAAACAGACATGGTGGATACCCTTGGGAGAGAAGTTGATGAATGACGGAAAAATAGCTAATGCTACAGCGCGTCGCGACATTGGGGACACGTTGCGGCGCCACGCCATCCCCTGGGCTGTCATTAATAAACAGGGTTCTAGAATAAACAGATGCCGCATTTGTTAGCGCAGAGCTCAAGATAGATTAATTACATCAGCAGTCGGGGCGCAATTTGTTGCCGTCGAGCATCTGATCCCACGTCTGTATGGCGCGCGACGGTACATGGAAAAGTCATCCCGTCCATTAGGTTGGTGCCACTTCAAGGTAACCTCGCAAGTGTTAGATGTCCAATGAGGACTGTCTTCTGGCTTTCTGGCTTGGCAGTGATGCGCTCCGAGCCGTAGCCGTGGAGGCCAAAGGTGTAATGGTGAGTCCATCATAGCGGGGAGAAAATATGGAGCTATGCTGCAAAAATGGCTACACTGCTACAGGCTTTTTGTCTGTTGTCCTGCCAAATAGCTCTGAGTCCAAACATTCTCTCGCATTACACAGCCTACAGACCATGTGAGAGACACATACAATAGATAGATAGAATATTATTTATAGTAAAAACAAGTGTAAGAAATATAATCTAATATTTGATTGACGTCTTGAATCATTGCTTTCATTAATCATTCTAACCAAGTGTAAGGATTGTTGGCGATGAGGTGAGTGCAGGCGCAGATTCAGGAAGCCAAGACAATGTTCATCGATCAGTGAGCATTAGTGCTGGGAAGGCTTTAATGTTTAATAGTGCGATCGTCGTCGCATGCTACATTCAAATTACGGACAACCGACATGATAAACAAGGAAACAGATTTAGCCTCGATGGGCAGCAGGTGACGTTGATTGTGCTCCCCTGCACGTGCAGCAGGTGTGTCCGGAGACGAGCAGACGCAGGGCAGTGGTCAGAACGCCGGTGAGGAAGACCGAGGGAGGCTAGAATAAAAATAGAATGAATACTTCCTCAGCTGGTCAGTTTGTGCATATTGGCAGACAAACACAAAACCAATGCATAAGCACTGCCTGCCAAATGGCCACTTGAATGCAGCTGACAGTTTCCTGGTTTGGGAATACATTTTTAAGGACATGTCGGTGGAAACTAATGACACCCAAACTTGAAAGCTGTCAACTAAACGCACATCATCTGTTCAGAGGCACAACCCGCACACCGCTCACCTCATTGAAAATGCATTACTTATTCCGAAATTTCCATTTCAGTGCTGGCGGTCCCCAATATAATTCAGACTTTTTTTTTTTGATCACGTGAATAAAGAGTGTCCGACATGCAACGGGATTTGCATTCACACTTGTCTAAAAGTTTGTATTTATGCCATACCTGTGCTCCGCACGCTAATGAGGCAATTACCTTAGACAGCAGGCCGCCAAATCTGTCTGTGGAGGTGGCACCGAGTTCGCAGCGGTGGGATTAACATGGTTAGCTGGACTTCAGAGGTAGTGCCAGACGGGAGGGGGGGGGGGATTCACACCGTCTAATGAAGAAGACTTTACATTTCATGGCAAATAATGAATTCTAAAGTAAATTTGCTGCAAAAAAGAAATGAGCTTCGGAACAGTCATGGACTGCATTTTAAGCACCGGGCCGTTGGAGGAATGTCAATTATGACGGCAAATGGTCATCATGCGAGCCGATGCTGCTGAGGATTTATTCAGCCTGGTTATACTGTGAAGGAAGAAAAATAGTGTCGTACTGTGTATTCTGCTGGATCTGGCCTTTTTTCCATCATGGCTGCCCAGCTATAATATAGAACATAACTTTGTAAAGAACATGTGACCCTGCTGTACAGATAATTATTGATGCAGGAACACCATGTTTGGGATCTTCAAAGAGTGGTGCCAAACAGGACTGGGGAAGTACCCTTTAATGACCGTGCCAATCAATGTGCACCCTTCCTGCTGCTGAAGTTGAACTTGGCAGGGATGATTAGAGTGTGCATTGTGGCTGCGCGCACACGACCGCATCTCACACACACAAACACACAAACGCATCACATACACACACGCAGTGTGATCTCAACGCTACAGCAATCAAGATTGGAATCAATTTCAGTACTTATGCCGACATAACTGAATTCAATTAGCGATGAACTGATTTGTTTAGTGTGTGTTTATTGGGAGCATCAGACGCATCACAACGTCTATTCCCAGTTTAGAATCTTTATGCTGACAGGTAAGAAAGATTATTTGACTACTTCACAGTGTTTACAGAACAGACTGATTTAACATATGGCTGTTTGCCATGGTACATTTATTCTATTCATCTATTTAGAATTATGGATACAGGCACATATGTGTCATCATAGGGCCATGAAAAAGAGGAAATTATTTTTCTTCTATTTACTTGCAGTAATTACAGCATGACATCCTTGTTGCACAGACTTCAATAACGCAAAACAGACTTAATCGATTTAAGAATCTTTAGGTTGTTGTTAGATTTATTTTCAATTCCTGGGCTTTGTCTTAATAAATAATGAGCGCCTGCGAAACATTTGGCCGTGACCAATCAGCTGAAAATAAGTTTTTCAAAAGTCTGACTAATTATCTTCAGGCGTTCGATTACTGTATGAAGAAAACTATGGCAAAATATCAATCCTGCATTCGTTTGTTTTCAGAAACGCCACGGGTTAGCTCAAAATGACCCAGATAATCGTTGCATTCCATCCTGCGGGCATATTTATCCCCCTGATCAGTACGGAGCTTTTTCTGTTCCTCGAGCAGGTTGAGGTAAAGTTACACATTAATATCCACAGATGACCTTTTGAATGAGCAGCTGCATTACTCTTGCACGTACTAACCTGTCCTGCGTGGACATAGAGTAATGTGCTGGTTGACCGCTGAACTGACCCTTCCAGGCATTAGAATGTAGACCACATGTCTCGCTCGTGTACCTCCACTGGAACATGCGATAAAGTCTAAAACAAATACACAGCAAATGTGTTGTATGAAGTCTTATCTGCGTTCGGCATTCTGCGCTGATGGAATAGGGCTGCATCTGGTTTGTGCTCTTCCGCTATATGTGCACGCAAACATGCATCTAGGCGCTTGTGTACTTAGATGTGTATGTTTGCACTGTGCACAAGCACATGCAAATGCTGCAGCCGCTAAATGTACTTTGACTACCCTTCAAATAACATTGAACACTAAGCTTGATTTTTGTTTTAGGACACAACTACAAATAACACCTTGATTGACAGGTTTAAATAACGCGAAACATTATCATCTTTATTCTGACTACTTTCACGTTTATTTTGCATCGCCCCGTCAAGGATGCAACTAATAAAGGAAAGGTATTCATGTTACCGAACAAGCTCTTCTGTATAACATCATTTATTTTGGTTCAATAGCTTGAGAAGTCATTAATGACCAGGCCAGCTTGTAATGGAGGTTAAGGTGGCTTTTTCACCAAGGTAATGAGTCTTTATACACAGCAGCCAGGCACATTTGATGGGATAATAGACGGGGGTGAATTATATTTTTGTCCGTTCTCATGATGGCAAAGGAAGAAAGAAGAGAATAACCCTGCGCCTGAATTAAAGAAGAAAAAAATATATATACTGTATATATATATGGCAAATATACAGTACATTACAGTAACAACATACTGTAATGTTTGCATCCATGGTTGCATTTATATACTGTATGGCACAGGTCTTCAACGTTTTTTGGGCCAAGGACCCCTTGGATGATACAATCAAAGGGATTCCCTATCACATATGGTATGACATTTTTTGTATATTGTAATAGTATATAGTGTATGTTGGCCCATGTATAAAAGTAGGCACTAACTATGCCATTAAAATAAGTATTGACAAATGTATATATGTATAGCACAGGTTGTGTTTATATTTATATAAGTATATATTTATATTTTCTGACATTTAGATGTTTGGAAGAAAGTAAGGTCACACATCACATAAATGCTGTTTAGTTAAGTTATGCTAGGCATGGTATTGATTACTTGCTGTCACTTTCACACTGTACTGTATATTGTTCACGTTTCTTCACTACCTTTGCATGCTGTGTCAATATTTTGCAACATTAAACACTGTATACAGTATATGCATGAAATGTACTCTGTAAGTGTGTTTCACACACCAGGAAAATAAAGGTTCTTTGACATTCCTCTAGCAGAATATGGATAAACCTAAATGGCCGTGCTTTGGTCTGAACACAAGGAAGCCACAAAACATTGATCCAAACTCAACACAACCATTCCATTCAGCAGAGCATTTTTTGTCCTGTGACCTCTAACCTCCCTCAGAGAAGGCCCGGCATTGATGGCCTCCTCCCAGGGAGTAGAGTGAGAAGAGATGAATGGTGAGAGAGGCATGCGAGGAAGGAAGAAGGAGAAACGTCAGAGGGGAAGGGGATGATGGTTGCATAGTGACTTTGGAGGAGATTAGGCGATTGAGTTCACCTTTAATGACAGTGGAGATAGTCTTTCAGTGAGGGGAAATGCCACAGCTCAGCAGTTTGTTTTGTGTAGAGACTTCCTGTGTCAGGTTCAGGTTGCCATTTTCTCTCTCTCTCTCTCTCTCTCTCTCTCTCTCTCTCTCTCTCTCTCTCTCTCCACCTCTCTCCACCAGCGGCACATTGTCTCCCAGCCACAGCGTTGGGTTGATCGACGGTCCGGTGCAGCCACGGCAACCCAACCTCCGCTGGGGAGTCTTCCGTTACGACTTGAAGGAATCTCATGACAAGACATTTGTGTGGGCGTGTCCGGCTTGAAAATGAATAGCGACCACGCGCACACGCACATATGCTTTGAACACACAAATCAAACTTCAAGGAAGGATTTGTAGCTCATCTTCAAAGTGCAATAGATTTGTTTTACGCTGTCAGGACGCATGCTGTTCTGTTCACCGAGTCATTGTACATGCTAATCACGCTACGCTCCTTCACATTTCACTGTAGACTGTGTGTGCTTACAGTACCATAGAGTTATTAGACAGTATCAAGCTGTTTTCTTTGAAAGTGGAATCATAATTTTGCATAGGAGACAGGATGGTCTAGTGGTCTTGGTGCTTGGCTCCCAGCTGGAAGGTGGTGGGTTTGAACCCCGATGTTGACCTACCGGTAAGCATCCTTGAGCGAGGTGCCTAGCCCCCAACTGCTCTCGGTGGTTGGTCGCACCTTGCATGGCAAAATACTGTAAAGTGCTTTGGATAAATGCAGTCCATTTACCATATCAAAATCTATATATACCATATCTGCTTTGACACCAAAATGATTATCCTCCAAGGTTCTTTGGTTATTAGTATTTATATGATTATCATTGAAAAAAAGTGCAGTCTATGACTTTCCAGCATCCAGTGTGCAGTAGGTCTTTTTGGTGACACCTAGGGCTAGGAAGTGGAAGTGGTCCTTTTGAAACCAGTCCTGGTTTCCTTAGTACGCTTAAAAAGATGTAGGGTCGGGTGGTCTATTGGGCATCAGATGATATCAACAGTAAACTTTGAACTTTCCATCATTTGAATGTTCGCTATTAATTGCCAAAGCTAAAAATCCGCACAATTTTGGAGGGGAAAATCATGTTTTTATTTATTCTTAGAAGTTGGGCGGGGGTAGGGGGGTGCTCCAAGCAGAAAAGGTTGGGAACCACAGGCCTAGATGGTCTGCTCCAGCGCATTAACAAACCCGCCATAATAGCAATCCGCCCATGATGCAAGCACGTCTGGATTTCTAAAAGAAATGGGAGGTGACACTTTGGTATATCTTATATATATTACACCCAAATACACACCCATAAATAATGAAGAGAGTACATACAACTATTTTGAACAATGCACATGACGCTCTGTTTATTTGCTTTTAAAATATCAAAAATGGATTTGGACATGCCCTGAATGCAGTTTTCGCCTTGCACATAGAGCATTAAAATAGGGCCCGTAGATTACTCCTGTCTAAATAACAAGATGGCTGCTTCACTTCAGACATGAAGGGAAACAAAATATACCAGCACTACTCTTCATATGAGCTGGGAGGGGGATCAAAGATCAAAGCCTGTAACATGGGACACATATGTACATGCCTGTAAACGTACGCACAAATGTGTGCCCACACACAGATCTCTGAACCTACATCCGCTGTCTTCGGGGACAAGGGTCATCAGAAGGTTCTTTGTGTGATGTAGGATGGGTAAAATAAAGCTGCAGTTTGGCAGCATGTTTTATATCTGGTCTCTGTGTCTCAGTGCTGTCATAAAGACACTGTTATCCATTCCCCACCACTCCCAAAGCCAGATACAATGACTAACACATCCCCCAACTACAAGCACTCCTTCAGAATGTTGCTGCTGTGACACGTGGAGGTGAAACCTCTGCATGCTGCTGAATTACATCATCTCACCCAGCTGTAAAGTAGTTTGATTCCCCAAAACCCATGTCAGTCAGAACGACTTTCCTTCAGGTATAGCTCGACAACATCAGCAGCAGCAACCATCATGCCTCTAAATAGCAACGGCCCGATTTGAGTCGCAGGCCAAACAACCCCAAGGGCCTTTTGGCTTCACGGGCAAATTAATTGAAAACAACTCACTCGTCTGCAGATGGAGGGGGTAAGGGGGAGGGGAAGGGGGGGGGGGGGGGGGTTGTAGATAGGGGGCAGAAAGGTCAAGATAGGCCCAAAGTCCTGCTGCTGACCAGAT
>JAODUE010028249.1:0-22068 GCA_027564755.1 Amblyopsis hoosieri
CCCCCCCCCCCCCCCCCCCCCCCCCCCCCCCCCCCCCCCCCCCCCCCCCCCCCCCCCCCCCCCCCCCCCCCACAGGTGATGTTTGATAGGCACTGCAGTTAAAAGGCATATCTCAGCTTGTTTGAACAGTGACATTATGTATTTTGTATGTGGACCTAAAGGCATATTTGGTTAGAAACGATTTGGGTTATGTATTGCGTGTGTGTGTGCGTGCACGTGTGTGAGTGCGTTTGTGATAGCATAATTATTTGGTCAGGTATTTGTTTGCTCTCTATCTAATTGGCTCATGCAGCAACATGTCTATTTGGAATATAGTTGACTATCAGCTCAACTATAAAAATCTGCCAATTAAAAAGCACAGACACACACAAACAATCAAAAACCTATAGGGACTGCTTCTTTGCGATTTTGTCATGGGTGCGATAACACAGACACAGGCATCAATGGACACAGATACACAGCTCGGGTGAAAAGCTGACTCACATCTCCATCGTTGCCGGGGAGACTGTCGCTAGACTGGGGGATGCTGGGAGTTTTCCCTGGAGAAAGCTCCCTCACCTGGTGGACTATTACCATACGAGCAGGGTGTCGTACGCAGACACAAGCTCACATGCATAAACAAACACTACAGCAGCGGTGTGGTAGCAGTCTTACGTTACAATGATTTTTCTTTCACAGCCTGTAGCAGGATTCTCTCTTGTGTAATTACTTAGTGGTGTGGAAGCAGGGTGGAAGCAGGGCTGGTAAACACAATGGTCACGTTTTTGGTGAGCATGAGGACCACTGAAATGTTGCTGGGGTACAAGCACCTGTATAAGCTCACTGGGTGAAGAGCAGCTAAAAAAAGCTGCAGCCTGGCAATTAACAATTTCATCTTGACTTCTCTCTACCCTCTCTCCCCTTCTCTCCCTCTCTTTCTCTCTCTCTCTCTCTCTCCCTCTCTCCCTCCCCCTCTCCCTCTCCTGACGCCTGCAGAACGACTCTTGGGGAGTGCAGTACTCCTATGCTCTCTTCAAGGCCATGAGCCACATGTTGTGCATTGGCTATGGCGCCCAGGCCCCAGAGGGAATGACGGATGTGTGGCTCACCATGCTCAGTATGATCGTGGGGGCCACCTGCTACGCCATGTTCATCGGACACGCCACAGCGCTCATACAGTCCCTGGATTCGTCCAGACGGCAGTACCAGGAGAAGGCGAGTGTACTGTAGCGTGTTTGAGTAATTCCTGGATTCACCCCTACAAAGATGTGGAGCTTCGTCCCTTTGAAATAACATTGTTCCTGAATATGGTTTACTGCCGAGTTGTACCTAGCACTTTCAATTGTTAGCTATGATGGTGGATTAAAGTGTTCTTTGCTTGTGTTTCTACAGTACAAACAGGTGGAGCAGTATATGTCGTTCCACAAACTCCCGGCAGACGTACGTCAGAAGATCCACGAGTACTATGAACATCGCTTCCAGGGCAAAATGTTTGATGAAGAGAACATACTGGGGGAGCTGAGTGAGCCCCTGAAAGAGGTAAGCACGCACGCACGCACACACACACACGCACGCGCACACACGCAAGCACGCACACGCACACACACACACACACACACACACACACTTTGGCTTTTTTCTTCTCCTTCTAATCTTCTAACATTCTCTGTCCCGCTTCATGCTGATTTCCCCTCCATTTTCAGGAGATCGTGAGCTTTAACTGCCGGAGCCTGGTAGCCAACATGCCGCTGTTCGCTAACGCCGACCCGAACTTCGTCACCGCTGTGCTGACCAAGCTACGCTTCGAGGTGTTCCAGCCTGCAGACTTCATCATCCGCGAAGGCACGGTGGGGCGGAAGATGTACTTCATCCAGCATGGGCGCGTCGGCGTGCTGACGCGTGGCAACAAGGAAACCAAGCTCAGCGACGGCTCATACTTTGGAGGTGAGTCCAGCAGGAGAGGCATCAGAGGGAGGAAGAGAGTGGTCAGATTATATCAGTGGCCCTTGCCTTGGAAACCCTTTGAAAGCTACCATTTTACATTTAAGAAGGCGTAGCTTTGTCAATGTGGTTGATGTGGCGGGACATGGACACAGCCAGTTGTGTGTGAGTTAATTTCCCGGCCTCTGTGAAGTTGGCACCCCATATGATAAGATACGTTTTTCAATTAGTCTGTGCATCGTTTGTGCACGCAAAATAAAAGATTGTGCACAAACCGTTTTAGAGAAATTATACATGAGTTTTTTTGCAATGCTGTGATGCCTCAGCCTCTTACTAATGGTAAGTTGATTTTTTACTTATCACATCAGTTTGTGCATCATCTGTGCATGTTTGTGCAAACAAAACAAACATTAGTGAATCAATATTTTAGGTAAAATTGAGGTTTATTTTATGTAAACAGATGATGTCATCGCCCTCCCATTTGTCTCAAACTGGAATGGGCTGAATCACTCATCATGTAAATTTAACCTTGTTACTCCTCTTAAACAGCGTGCGCACCAATGCTTATTTTGCATGCACAAATGATGCACAAACAAATTTAAATAATTCCTATCATATGGGCTGCCAACTTCACAGAGGTTATTTCCCATCTGTGTAAGGTTAGGTATACTGGTGGGTAAACAGTTGTGTGTGCATAGGGTACATGTGAAATGCTGGTGGTTTCACTTCTGCTTGGAGCTACCTACTGTATACGACACTGAAACCAATTACTGTAAAAGTTCTTATTTTACCATAGAAGAAGTTATAATTGGCTACTTACAGGATACCACATTACACTGTAGGAGGTAGTTCCATGAATGATTGTACATGGTAGGTGGTGTGCTGCTGTTGGACCTCTTCCAGCTACAGTACCATAATGTTATGAGCAATGCACAGCAATAGGTAGTCAATTTAGCAGCGGGTGCCCAGTGTCCACATAAACACAGAACATATTGTGATCTACGCAGAGATCTGTTTGTTGACGCGTGGTCGGAGGACGGCCAGCGTTCGCGCGGATACGTATTGCCGCCTGTACTCTCTCAGCGTGGACAGCTTCAACGAGGTGCTTGAGGAACACCCTATGATGCGCCGCGCCTTCGAGACGGTGGCCGTGGACCGACTGGACCGCATTGGTAATGTATATCTGGTTGTTTTGTTAGTTTGACCTCAGTTATTCTTCAGGGCTTCGGCCATTAATATGCACACTCGGCTCACTTGCAACGTTCAGCTCTTTGACCTCTGCTGGAGGTCAGCACTAATCTGTGAAAGTCAGCCACAAAGCAAGGAAAAGCTGAAAGCAGGAACGACCGATGGCCAGGAACGATGAATGAAACCACTGTTGCCTAGGCTACCATTCATTCCTATTCTGTGATGTCTTGTAGTTCTTTGTATATCATTGTGCCTGTGGGCGTGTCCTGGCCTTGTCTCGCGTATAGGCAGGAAGAACTCCGTACTCCTGCGGAAGTCCTCTCAGTGTGGCTCAATGGCGGGGGGCAGTATGGGCCGCGGCGGAGGTCGAGGAGGGGGTCCTGGGGCCGGCGGCGCAGGAGGAGGAGCCTCCATGTCCATGGGGGGCCTGGGGTCCTGCGACAGCATGCTGGTGCAGCAGATCGTCAAGCACGACAGCATGCCCACCATGCAGGACGCCTTCGCCGCCGCGGCCGCCGCGACAGCGAGGGGCGGGGTCATGGGGGCGAGCGGCACCATGTCCCCCAGGCCGCGGCCCGTGATCTGGGCGCCGCTGGTCCACGCCCCGCTGCAGACGGCGGCCGCCACCACCAACGTGGCCATCGCCCTCATGCACCAGCAGCAGCAGCACGCTCTGGGAGGGGGCACCCTGTTCCTGCCCTCCCCTCTCATCTCCCCGTCCCCATCCTCCTCCACGTGCTTCCCCCTGTCGCCCCCCCGCGCGCCCGTGCTGCGGCCCTCCGTCAGCTCCCTCATCGGCATGATGGGAGTCGGGGGGATGGGCGCCGTGCCCCCCAGAGGGGGGTTCCCCGCCTCCCCGTGTCCCATGGGCATCCCATCGTCGTCGTCACCGCACGCCGCTAAAACCCCGCCTGCCCCGCCCTCTTCGGTCCCCGCCCCCGTTCAGCTGGGAAGGACGCTGCACTACAGCCTCCGCCTCCAGTCGGAACACCCCCACGCCATCGGTGGACCTCCCGGAACCCCGACGGGAGGAGGAGGAGGAGGAGGGGCCGCCACCACTTCACCCCTCCACAGGGGAGCTGCAGCCGGCTCCGCACCCTACTCTGGGACCCCGACGGACGCCTATGCGGGCCAGCAGGGGGCCAAGGAGGCTCTGCTGCGTCACGGAGGTGCCAGTTCCCAGGGCCTCCCCGCGCTGGGCAGGCTCACCCAGGAGGCCCGGCTCCTGTCGGCCTCACAGCCCACTCTGCCTCACCGCTCGTGGGCCGCGGGGGTGCAGCCACACCCTCCCCTCTACCGCAAGGCGTCCGGCGGGAATCTGCTCTCGGCGCCCTTCCTGGCGGGTCAGCTAGCCCGGGGCGGCAGCGCGGGCGTGCTGAGCTCCGTGCCGATGCCCATGCCCGCGCTCTACGTGCACGTCCAGCCGGCCTTCTCCACCGTGGCCGTCCCACAGACGCATGCGGCCGCGCACGTGCCCCCGTCTGCCTCCTCCTCCCCCCCTCGGCAGACACCTCGCTCCTCTGCCACCCCCTCACCCACCCCCACCCCACCCTCCCCCACGCCCGCACTCCGCCCAAAGCTGACCCCGCTCGCCCCCTCGCGCTCCTCCTCTCCTCCACCTTGCTCCACCCCCCGGCCCAAGCCCATGCCTCCACCCCCTTCCCACTCCTCACCGCCCCCCTCCTCCTCCTCCTCCACTCCCCCTCTGCCCAGCGGCCCTCAGATGCATGGGCCCAGGCCGTCCCTCTCCTCCTCCTCCTCCCCTCCCTCCTCCCCCCGGGGCAGGACCTCCAACACCCCACCCTCTCCTTCCCCGCTGTCGGGCCCCAGCCCCTCCCCGACCCCCGTCCCCTCGCCAACCCCGACGCCCACGCAGTCGTGTGCCCTTGCCCCTGTGCTCCCACAACCCCCGGCTCCTCCCCCGTTGGCGTCTGCCGTTACTCCCTGTCAGCCCGCTCCTGCGGTTCCCTGTGCGAGCAAACCCCCCAGTCCCGAGGCGCCCAGACTAGCCAGCTCCACCCTTGGCAAACAGATCCCGTCCCTCCCCTCTGTCGCACCCCTGAGTAGTTCCAGCACTCCGTCCAAGATCAAGTTCTCGGTGCATCCTGTAAAACAAATCGCTCCCGTTCTCCCTGCCAAACTGACCCGTGCAGCGACGTCCCCGACAGCCCCAACCGCCAGTGTCCTATCGGCCTCTCCCTGTCCCCCGAAACAAACACCAGCCCCGAGTCAGTCCTCTAAACTCAATACTCCCTCCGGCCCTGCCAGTACCTCTCTGGCCTCTAGCACCACACCCACTGAGACAGTGCCAGCGGCCTCCCCACCCCAGACAGCTTGTCCCACTGCCTCTCCTGCCAGCGCCACCTCCCCTAACGCGGGAAAGAAGGACCACCAGGTGGCCAGAAATGACTCAGAGGGACTAAGACACAAGCTGCCTGCAAACATGTAAAACTGGCCCTGGCGGTGGACCATGAGTTGTTGTGGGTATCCAGAATATCTGCTGACGCTAAATTCCATTTTTGCACTTAGCACACATTCTCACCACACATTTTCATGCCTAGCATATACGGACACTTGGCATTTGGTTTGCATTCACTCCAGAATGTGTCGTAGAACACTCCATAGGGCTGTCAATCACGTAACATTGAAAGACTTTATTGGGCTGGTGATTTGGAGAGGGTTAGAGTAGAATGTTCACAACATGAAACCTGAAATATGTACATGTATAAACAAAATACAGTATGTGATTGTTGGAGCAGCCATGGATGCTGATGTGGAAATAAGCAATAGTAACCCAGAGCTGACCTGTGGACCTTAAGTCTCCATTCTCTGGATATTGACATAAAACAAATGAAGAGTTCGGGTGCAAAAACGTCCATCTTACATCTTCTTTACATCAGCAACATTTAAATCATTTGTTACATTTTTGGAAGATATAACTTTTTATTCAGTGACACACCGCCTTTTCTTTGTAATAAAGTTGAAATGAGTAAACCCAAATACGGAAAACTTCTAAATATTTCTGTTTTAAGTTGCAATTGCTACTTTGTTTCCCAGATGGACTTAGAAGTTTTTGCATATCCACTCTTCTAATATACTTGACTTTTGCGACACTCACATTGTTATGATGAATATGGCAACCATAACAAGGACAAAAAAAATAATTTTGCTGCTGGAAAGGAAGAAGGCCTAACATCTTTTAAATGCAGGCAATAGAAAAGGCACTTCCTGGTCCCACCCTCACCAAAGTGTAATATTTAGTCATCAGAATATTCACTTCAAGGATATAGAGTTTAAGATAATAATCATACAAAACTAAATTATTATTATTAAGAGCAGATTTACTAGTAGTTTTGTTGTCCCAGTGTGTGGTTTTTAGTTTTGGAGCAAATTAAACTCTTAAACCTACATGTTCTAAGAACTAAGAACTATTGTAAAATAATGTGTGTTTTTGTGTAACAGTTAATACTGCTCTCCTTAATGTGGCTAGGAATTGCTTTTGTTTGTTGTAAATATGTACCTCTTAGCCAGTGTATGCTACTTATCCACCAGTGTGTCTTCTGTCTATGGTTTGCCCTTTCACCTCTTTTCACAGCTACTAAAGCAACAAGCTCACACTTTTTCATATATGTCAATGTCTGTTTCATTGCTACTTATCACGATCACTAGTTAATAAAAAAATGAATCAGCTTGCCCCCATTCATCAAAGTCTTTACCATTTGCAGTTGTATTATCATTTGTATAGTGTCTTGGTGGGTGTAAGTAGCGATGAAGCCTTTAGGGCAGTGTTTCCCAACCCTGGTCCTCAGGGAACACTGCCCTGCATGTTTTAGATGTTGTCTTGCTCCAACACAGCTGATTCAAATGAATGGCTCGTTAGAATCCTGATAACGAACCATTCATTTGAATCAGCTGTGTTGGAGCAGGGAGACATGTAAAACATGCAGGGCAGTGTTCCCCGAGGACCAGGGTTGGGAAACACTGCTTTAGGGTATGAATGCGCCTGAACAACGTGATGTACATGAGAATTGATGCAATGTAAGTTCAAGATTGTAACTCACTTTTTATGTGTGACAATGGCAGACGCCCTTCTCTTTTTATCTCTGCTTCCACCAGCCTCACATGCTTCTCAGCTCGGTTTCCTCTGTAAAACATTAACATCATCTTACTGGGGGCAGTCCATGTCCAGTGATGTTTGATGTTTTGTGTGGGTAGCAACAATGCATTCCTGTCTTAACCCCTGATACCATGTTGCCTAGACTGTATATTCAAGGACCAAATGTTATTTTTTTTATTTATCACAGCTATAACGTTTGTGCAGAACAGGTTTGATGAAATGATGCTGTTATCTCAATTATGACAATGGCGAAAGAGATAATGAGGGTGAATGATGTTTATGACAGCCATGACGGTCATGTCACAGACTGATAACGATAATGTTAGAGATGTTGTATCTGGTTGTAAAAAAATAAAGCTGATTTAGTTATTAATTTGTTGTGTATACCGCATGTCTTCATTTGTGTGTGTGTGTGTGTCTGTGTGGTGTGAAGATGTTGGCAGGATGCATATATATGTAATAAATATTACAGAGAAGATACAGTATATCTACAAAATGCTTATACCCCACCCATACAACCAGCATTAGGCAATACAGACGTTTTTCTATATTAATTTGTCTCCCACACACTTACGCTAGTGATGTCATTTCCGTGTTGTTTTCCTATCTTGACAGGATGAGTGCTGCTGCCAGTCCTACAGATTCTCTTTTGCAGTGTCACCTACGTAATCCTGTACCTTTGAACAGAGAACAGGTTTAAGCTTGTGAATATAGGGGAATTTGGTAAAGTACTCCACTGCTGAAACTGGAAAACAAATGCATGTAATATGTTCTCTTCTCCATTAATATCATCATTATTTGTATTATTATTATTATTATTATTATTATTATTATTATTATTATAGGCATACATAATGTATTTAGACTATGCTGGTTACATATTGGTTAATGGCAATTGCGAATAACATCACACTCAGTCATCGCAGTCTTTACATATTAGAACCGCAGCATGATTTAGATGCCTGCGAATGTGCAGGAAAATAATGCGACCACTAGATGGGGCTCAACACTTGTACATGATGAAGACATGATCCATCTGACCGAAATCATGAAGAAGTCCGGGGAGCTTAAATAAGATCACAGTTTATATTCTTAGAGCAATTATTCACGTTAGCACGAGTCGTTAAACGCAAGAGGTAGCCTAATGAGTCGCCTGTGATGATAAGCAGACAGCATTGTATGGGGCATGTAAGAGTTTAGCGATGGCACGACAGGCAGGATTACCATCCAAGAATAGTTGCAAGAATAAATAGGACTGTAAATGCTACCTGCCATTCTATAAATGCTTTAAGACTATTAGGCTATATTCTGTTCTGCTGCGCCTATACATGATTTGACTGATGTACTTATTGTTGCCTATAATAGATATATAAACCTGTTATAACTCTTTGTGTTTACTAAGTTAATTGAATTGCCCTCTCATGCACGTTTTGCAAATCCAAATGAGTTTTAAACTTCAGATAGTTGCTTTTCTCGACTTTCCTAAAGTACAAGTTTATAGAGTTTGATTTCACTTTTATGTGTAAAATAAAAATGTTCCCTTGCAAAGACGCAGATCGTTAAGTAGCACACCATAGAAAAAGAGGCACAGATTTCAGGTTTGGGGTGGGCAGCAGATGGGCTGGGTGGGTAAACCACAATATTATATTTAGACTTCCTGTGCCTTTACTTCAAACCCACCAACACAGAGGTATGATGTCATATATAGTAGCTAGATGAGGACGACATAATGTAGAATGTATGTTTTAACCTCATATTCACCTCAAACATGTCTTGGCCTACACGTTCTGGTTCTAGTTGCTGAAAAAAAACTTTCAAAATAAAAAACGCAGTAGCCTACTTGCATAACAAAAACATAGCCTATAATAATTGTGTCTTTGGAAAATTCTGGTCAGACGCAAAAGGCTACAATCTGAATCACCAAAAAAATGAAAATAGCATATTTCAAAGAAACTCCCATTTACTCTTAGATGTAAAATAACAGGGGTTGGCAAACAGTGATGTCCAATCGAATAAATCAAATCTAATTTCAGTTTCTATGCAGAAGCGATGGTCTCTGTTTAGAGTCGACAGGATGTCGATGTTGTTTCAGCTTCTATCGCCACGCACGGTCACCTCCAGATCGCCTTTGCGGGGATTATGCTGACTCATGCAAAATACTGGGGTAGGCAACCAAGACATCATTTAAACGCACTTTAAACGCGCTTTGCATTTGGCTGAAGTGCTATAGGTAGCCATGTCCTTAAGTGCTGCCGCGTTGTACCACCCTCGGGAGGCTAGCGATGTCCAAACGCTGTCGGCTTGTCGGGGAAGGACTTTTCGAATCCTGCCCACCGCTGCCCTCCCACTCTCCTCCCTCCCCCGCTCCGGCGACAGACACCATTGCTGGCCTATCGCACCGTAGCCGACCCCCCTGCCCTGCCCACCCCAGCGGTCCCTCACTAGACCTGTCAGAGCCAATCCGCGGATGGGTGTAAGTAGGGCAAGCCGCTTCCTGGTTCTCAGAAAGGAGGAGCTGGAACTTGGAGTGGGCCAGCGAGTCATACGGGGGGAGAGCAGCCTGGCGAACTGGCGGTCTGCAAGGACGCACTGTATGGGACCACAACGTCTGCACGGAGTGTCAGCCGTGGTGGATTGCAAAGATACATCTCCCGGGCGCCGTTTGGGTTGTCGAGCTCTGGACTAGGTCGCTAGATAGGTGACCGCGGCGGAACAGCAGGGGGGAAGTCAGGGTGGGACGGAATAATTCAGGAAGTATAAGTGTGTAAGCCGGTCAGGTGGGAGGCGAGGCGTCAATACAGGTGACACACCGGCGCTCAGGTAACCACTACTTTGATTGTTTTAAACTAGGCAAAGCTGTTGTTATGTTGTCTTTTCCTTCTGCTATATGACCACCGTATACAATCGGCTCGCATCGGCCACCCTTTCGCCCTGCCTCTCGCTTCTGATCAGGGTCACGAGAGGACTATACACGTCACGGGTATTCGGTAACACCCGTGTGACGCGGCGACTATTTATCATTAAAACGTCGTGCGGCCGCGCTTAACGAGTCGACAAAAAAGCTGTACTGCCTGGTAAAATAAAACTTAGTGTTTATAATTCAGGCAGAGATTTGTCTCTCCCACTAAATGCCCGCTACCTGCGGTGTGGATGTGCAGGCCAGGTGAGCCTGGGTTGACGGGTACGGTTGCTAATTATAGCCGTGAACACCGGGTGACATCCAAAACCTAACCGGTCTCACGCACATGACCGCCTCTTTGCTGCTCATAGGCAGGTAGCTAGACTACTTTATGTCAGAATTCTGGTGTAAACTCCTCTTAAGTAGGCCTACAGTACCCTGCCTATAAGGACCGAGCGATGTAGACTACAGTATAGGCTACATAATGACACAGCAGCTTAGCAGTCTATTATGCAGTATTTCATTATAACCTTGCCACAGTATTACAACAAGATGGCCCCTGGTTGTAATGTTGGGTTAAGGTTTTTGTCTAATTCATGGGTGGGGAGGGCTGTCATACCAGTGGGCTTGTGTATGTCCTTACAAAGTTAGATGTGTTGCTGACTCGCCCCTCTGACATACCGGCTTAACCAGCTCAACTGGCTTGGGTTTGGTCTCCCTGTCTGGGACACGGCTTGTTTGGTTAAGGTTGCTGTTCATGGTGGTAGTTAGTGTAATGCATCGCGCCCCATAGGCTCAGGTGTTTCGCAGGCCTTTATTTGTCACCCTGTGTCTCTTAGGGGCTTAGGTGCAATTTGGCACCTCACAGTGCGAGTTTGTTACTCGCTGGTCCTCTAGACTGAAAGCAGCGTATATTTGGAGAGCACAAGTCATTTGCAAATAAGCATTTGGCCTTTTGAAGTGTTTCTCTTTTACTTTGCCATGGTCAGTATACTTAAACAGTTTAAATGCTCTCTCTGACTATCTCCCTCTTTCTATCTATCTATCTATCTATCTATCTATCTATCTATCTATCTATTTATACATGTAAAATCACAGTATTCACACATTGAAAGATATATCCTGATGACTTTGAAATAAACACACAATGCAGTATTTTAGTTTTGAGTTGCAAGATAACAGAACATTTGTTCGTTTCTCGTTCCTCATGTCCCAAGTCAACCTCCATCCGGTTCTGCTGTGTACAAGCCTAAGACCACGCTTTCATGCATTATATCTCATTACACACACACACACACAGCGTTGATATTGCACACTCCACAAATGGTAGCTTTTCTTCTTTGTGTGTATGGTTTGCATAATTCATAGAGAGCTGCAAATGTAATAATAATAGAAATCAGTACATAACTGTAATACAGAAAGTGATGCTGCCTGCCTGTCTGTTTGTCGACCTGCGTTGTATGTTTCCGTGGTCTGACAGTATGTGAGGTCATTCCCAATTCACTTTGTTTCTGAAGAAGTCAAAGAGGGAAGTATTTATTTTTCCATGTTTTCCCCCTGTTCTCTTACCAGAACACGATGACATCAATAAGCGTAAATGACCACGCTTATGACAGAAGTGTATTTCTTCCCATTGTGCGAACAAATAGTACAGCATGCCGATTGTCCTAGTGCAAATTTAAGTGCAATTGATCGAGTTTGTGCGTGTGTTTACGTTCTTGTAAATATTGTAGCTTCATAACCACTAGCCCCACTAGGGATGACTCCGGTTTATTTAAATTAATTTGCCCTTTTTTTCTCAGGTGTACGAACTCTGTTATTGAAGGAGTGAAACAGAGGGAAATAACGTGTGAGAGAGGGAACAGGCACCTGTCTTCCCCTGAGTTTATGGACTGGAGGTAAGAATTTGTGGACATCTTGCTCACACATTTCCATTCTTCTTTCATAAGGGATTTTATGCGCAATTAAAAATGGCAGATGGAGCAAAAGTGATGTGGTTGAGTTAAAGATAATTGAGAAGAATATTCGTATACAAGCAGTCTATTGATTCATTGTCAGAAAGCAAAAGAGAGGAGACAGCGGGTGATAAATGGGAAACCTCAAACTTTCGTTGGCCAGCAGCAAAAATTCAAGGGGCAAATGTTAGTTGTGCTAAACCATATTAATTGCACTGTAAAACACTGGGTAAAACTATCCATGGCACACGCAGTATTTGGACCACTACATATCTACATGCACATCTAGAAAGCAGCAGAGTATATTTACTGGGTGACCGACCACTTGGAGAAATACTAAAAACATCTATAAGCTCCAATCTATCAATAATCCATGATTAATGTTAAAAAACGGATTAGCAGTTAAAAATTTAATTCATGGTATGAGGCCAACACATTTATGGTAGGTCGTTTCACTGATGCCGTCATATAGTGTGTGAGCTGTACACCGGAAGTGTTGCATTTCAATGCCATTGACCAATAAGATCGGAATTTGCAGGTAGCATCACTATAGCGCATTGAACTTAACGCTTACCATTAGAGAGCAAGTCAAAGTATGAGAAATATTGATAGGAACAGACTCAGTTTGTACGTTGGCATACTTCTATTACCAATTCTGGTATTGGCAATACTGAAATCTCTAACAGGCAGGCACTTTATTGATCTTCACAGGGTCATCAAATGTGTGTGTGTGTGTGTTTGAGCGTGTGTGTGTGACAGGTCATGTGATTGGATCTTTGAGAAGAGTGTGACTGGTGACCGTTGGCGTGTCTGTGGTAGGACAGAGAAGGAAGTGATATTGAGTGGTCCGTTAGGGGAGACACGCACACACACACACACACTCATGCACACATTCCAGGAAATGCAAGAATTAGGGCATGTGACCCCATATAAATTCCCCCAATTCACACATGGTTCTTTCAGTTTCATATGAATCTGCTGAGTAGGTGGTGGGGGTGTTTTCAGTACCCCCCCACCACCATCACACACACACACACACGCACACGCACACACACACACGCGAACACACACCGACACTCACAGACACACACGGACACACACACTCGTAACGCAATTCATGGGAATTAGGCTATGCATTTTCATTCCTTAGCGACGACAGTAACACACATCAAAGATCATCATTTTGTGAATCTCAACTCAGTTTTTTAACGTGAAGTCCCTTTTTCACCCCAATCACACACACACACACACACACACACACAATGTCATTCATTCCCCGCTGGTCTGACTTGTTCCATTAAGAGACAGATGTTCACATGGGCTCTGACGAGATGGGTGCCATGTGGTCTCTGCAGTCCACAATGCTGCACTTTGACGTTTGAATGTTACTCCCCCAGGCAACTAGGGTGTCAATAGAGGAAGTCGTGTATCTGCCATTTCCTCTTTTCAGTCATGAGTTTCTGTAGCATTTGGCGACTCGCTCTCGACCACCCGCCTACCAGCCCACACCGGCCAGCTTTAACCATAGAGACACCCTAGAAAAGGAGAAGAAGAAGAAGTAAATAGATGAGAGAGAGAGAGGGGGAAAGCAGAGGGAGTCAGCGTGATTCAGCTCTTCTAGTAATAGTGTAAACATTTCTGTACATACAGAGGGGGTGTTGATCATAAATAGATACAGTGAGACAACGCTTCAGGGAAAGAGAAAGCAGACACCCAAACCAGGGAATCATCGCCATTGAGCGAATACTATTCCAGCATCAGTTTTAAAGGGGAAAAGTGAAGGATGCAATGTACAGTATCATTTTGCGGTGGGGCGATGGGGTTCTATATATTTTTTTCACCTTCAAAATTAAAAACGGTCCTTCATTTCCAGTGTGTATTGTCCTGTTACTGTGTCTATGTTGTAGGGATATTTCCTATTGTTTAGTGTTGGTGGTTTATTTTAGAATCAGACCTTTTTGTCCCCTATGTGGTCTCTGTTTTATAATAACTGATGAAACCATTTATTTTGCATGATACAGTTGCTGTGAGGCATCGATCAATATACTGACGTTCGTAACGCTATTGTCATTCTTAAGTTTCCGGTTGCTTGCTCTTGATATCATAACAATGATTCAGTTGTTTAGCTGGAACCTGCCTTTTACTTTACGCTAGGAAGGCCCATGTAAACTGGAAATGCACATAGGTAGGTGGTCTCTAACACTTTAAACGCCACCAAAAATGCATGTTGTAGTAATTATTCATGATTCTATA
Organism: Amblyopsis hoosieri; assembly: GCA_027564755.1. Classification (NCBI taxonomy): domain Eukaryota; kingdom Metazoa; phylum Chordata; class Actinopteri; order Percopsiformes; family Amblyopsidae; genus Amblyopsis; species Amblyopsis hoosieri. The sequence continues at coordinate 14,333 of JAODUE010028249.1, forward strand.
CTGAAGTTATAACTATGCAGGGTTGGCCCCTGTATTTATTCAGATAACTTGTAAGGGAGGTGACACATATTTAACCTTTTTCCTCTAGTTGTCTCTTTCTCTTTTGTTTTATTACTCTGCTCCTATAGCTTCTTAGCTCTTTGATGCGTTCCAGCTGTAAATTCCCATTAGTATTAGGCTACTGTCTTGTCATCACTTCATCTCATCATCATCACCTTGTGGTCGTCTGTTCTGTGTGCAGAGGAAGAGGAAGCAGATTTGGATCAGTTAAATTTGCGACATTTTCTTTGGTGTGTGCGCGTGCCTGTGTGTGCGTGCACGTAATAGTTTTGCAACACAATCTCTCTAAAAATGTTAGGTTTTCATGTAGGAGTACAGCTGTTGAGGCCCTCCCAATGATTTGGCAACTTTATTCTTATTGCAGTACATGCACACGTATAAACAAAATGTTTATTATGCAGTCTCTCGGCCTGTTCAGATATCGTCAGCAAGGTTTAATTTAGATTTTGAGTAATGTCATATTGTTTTATCATTTGAAATGCTGTGGATTACTGTACCAAATGTGCCCCAGGTCAATTTTCAGTGCTTTATATACAACGATAATTAAAATAATTGCCATTGTTTTCAATATTATCGATTTGAGAATAGGATTGGTTTTACAAAATTATAATGAGGCCTGGAATCAAATTAATAATGCCTGCAAGAAATCAGTACCCTGAAAGGTAGCTTGCTCGACCTGAACTGCATAGTAGTAGTGCTTAAGGAAGTGGTAGAATAATAATGCTTGACATTCCAAACCAAGCACACGCCTAATTTTCCATCGACTGAGATTCAATTAATAAAGATTGTATTATAAATTGTGTCCGATATTAATCTAGCTAAAGTGTAATAGTCTATCTCCACAGTAATGTCACCATCTTCTAAAGATTAACATTAGAACATTAATGTGATCTTCCAACATCACAAAACATCAACCAAAATTAGTTCAGTATACCTGAACTGCTCAGTCAAACACCACAACAAATTATATTCTTTATAAAAAAGTAAATCTTTCTTAATAAAAAAATATTTTTTTATTTTTTATTCTGCTGAGTGACAGCATAAAAGTGAACTAAGCAATATTTAGACCAAAATATATAAATTCAAAATGGACTATATAATATCTATACAGTGTATAGATATTCTTTCTCTACTCTGTACTGTACTCTGTACGATGTGCCTACTAATATATGAGGAGGTGGCCATGTTTACCCATAGGATAAGTGTGGCACAGATGAAGCTACACTAGTATGTAGTATACAGTTTAGTATAGCGTTAGTAAAGTGCTGTTTCTCAATGGAAAACTGATGGCATCGAAACAGACAAAAGTGCAAAGGATTGTGGTACCCCTTGAGTATGTGTTTGTATACTGTACTTCTATCCAGTACCCCTTTATTTAGCAGTTCACTAAATAACATTGTTGCAACTTTGCTGCAGGTATTTGACTTGAGAAGTATAAGTGAGCAAACAGATGTGTATTATTAAAACAAACATAGCTACACAAACTGTTGTTAGAAAGTTACGGCACGTACGATACACCTTGAAGACCGCGACACGTCGGAGTTCGCAACTGGAGCAGGAGGGTTATAGAAACTGCTGATCAGACAAGACATATAAAGAGGGGGAGAGCAGCGTCTGAAACCACTTGGTCAGCATGCATTCTCCCTTTCAACTGTGTTCTCCATCTTGGTGAAACTCTCTCTTGCTAATGATAGAGCATGCTGCTACCACAATTCTCCCTAAGACATCTGCGCACGCACGCACACACGCACGCACACACACACACACACAGACAGACAGACACATACACCTGCAAGGACTTGCGCTACTTCCTGTGGTTGTGTGTACTTCTGTGTGTCATGTCTGTGTGTGTGCGCGCATTTCTGTCTTTTTGTCTGTCTAATTCAGTATGTTTTCTTTTCTTCTACGTCATCGTACGTGCACTCCTCTCCTCTCTTCGGCTGTCTCCCACTTCTCATCCCTCTCCCCTGTAACATAACACTCTCTACTCTAGTTTCATGTCTCCTCTCTAACACAGATTGTTCGAGGTCGGGACTAGATTTTCCTGTCTTCACCTCCCCTCTTTTTGTCTTATCGGTTCTTTGCATCTCTACACCCACCGACGCTCACCGACTTACTGTCACACACTTCTCTTCCTCCTCCACAACCTCCGTCTTCTCATGTGTTTTCTAAGAACGTGTGTTTTTATATAACACATCTCGCTTGCTCGCGTTGCTTTTGTTGTCTCTCTGTCAAATCTCAGACCCCTTTCCTCTTTCCAACCTCAGATTTATTCCTTTCAAACTTCCCGCACTCCCCTCATCTCTGTGAAAGACACGGCAGACGGAATGTGCATTATCGTTACCTTTTTAAATAAAAGTTCTCAATGCCAACTAAATGTGTCTTTGTTTAGTGAAATGTCATCAGTATAGCAGTGAATTCTCAGAAATTAATTCTTAAAAAGCTAAATTAATCTTAATATCATAAGAGCAGTTGCACTATAGCCTCTATGTAAACCTTCCAAACAGTATATGCTTATTTTAGACCACACATTTCCCATACTTTAATAATTACATGAATGTGTGTAAAACTGTTGCTTGATTACATTAGTATTTTATTAGAATATAATCCAATCAAATTCTCACAAAACGTGCTGTACCAATACTAGTGATGCACCGATCAGTTTTTTTTTTTTTTTAGGGGGGAGGGTGGGGTAGGGGGGTTTGCCGATACCGATTGCCGATTTTCAGTCCGCAAAATTGACTTATACCGATTTTATACTTTTTAAAATTTTTATTCATGAATTTAAGATATTTTATAAATCCAGGTAAATGCATGAAATCAGGAAAAGGCCAAATTAATGGTGAATTGGCAGTCATTTAATTGACAAAGAACGGTATTCCGTATAGGACATTAGAAAGAAATATCAGACTACCACCAATCTCGTTTGAGTGGAAATCGTACGATTCCGATCTCCTGTCGATCCATCCTCAGTGCATCCCTACTATATACTGTAAAGTACACCTTTATAGTACAGATCTACTGTATACCCTATACCCAAATATACCCAATGACTAAGATACATTCACTGAGCCATTTTTGACTGAGATACAAATGTCTGTAGGACTGGTCAAACTCATGTAATTGACATATAACAATTTATAACAGTATGATTACCATGCATGTTTTAGTTTTAATATGCCTATCCCTCCATTCAAGATGTATTCCCTCCTGTATTTACAAAATAACCCTCCATTCAAGATGTATTACCTCTTGCCAGGCCATCTTTGTAGATAGACTTGGTTAAAATAAAAGTAAAATAAAAGTAAAATGTCTTAATATTTTAGTTTTAATCTGCCTATCCTTCCACCCAATATGTATTACCATTTGTATTTACCATATTTGTAGATGAACTTGGCTAAAATAAATATAAGTAAATAGTATTGTAAAGGGCGGAAAAAAAGCTATTGGGAAGCTTAGTATGTTTTGTATTGTGTCTGTTCCTGACGTGTTCAGAAACCTTACAGCTGCACAAAGTATGTGATCCGTTGGTCTTCTGAGCCTCCTCGTGTGGTACAATGGAGATTCACATCAGCAGTGAGGTCTAGCATTCAAACGAGCTGCCGTGTATCCTGGCCTACTGAGGGAGGGCTAGGGGATAAGGGCCTCTGCTCTGCCAACCAAATGAATAATGTAATGTGTTCTTGGAACCAAGACCACAGTGTGCGCATGCGTACACACACACACACACACACACACACACACACACACACACACACACACACACACACACACTCCTAAGCTTCTGCCCCAGTTAGTACCGGAGAGGGCTCAGTTGCAGGGTCTGGCAAAAGACAGACCTGCCGCTCTGTTCCGTTACTTTGACACCATGGTTGTGAGGGTATGGGTTGGGGGATGCTATGTTTGATCAATTTCATTACAATGATCCGTGAGATTATTTCATTTTATCTAGTTTTTGCTAGTAAAGTTTGCAGTTTTGTTACACGTAATGTTTCAGCGTGTGCATGGAGGACCACGTTAACCCAGCAAAAACAAAGTGCACATTGTGGACGTGCACAGAGGGGTTGTCTAGTCTTGTCCTTTAGCAAATTCAAATGGTAATTCAAATTCTCTCTGGCAGTGTCTGTTTTTATATCTGCTGGTAGCATGCAAATGATCTGCTTTAGGAGGACCTATCAGTTGGGGGACCGGACAAGGTGTCTATTTTATCTCCCAGCGTAGACACGCAGAAGCCCTACCGGTTTCTCTGTGTGTGTGTGTGGGGTCAGGACTTGTGTTATGTGGACATGCTCCTTACCCAGTTGTGTTCTCGGATGCTCTAAGCATGGGGAAGTACTGAACTGCAGTTTGCAGTTTGCACGCTGTCTCTTCTCATCCCCCCTTTCCCCCTCCTCTCACTCTTCCACAAAAAAAGTGTCTTAGCACCACATGCAACACACACACTCGCGGCCTAAAATTACTCATATGTGATTATGTGACAGAGACACAAAGGTTGAAGAATACGAGAGAAAAGAGAGGTAAAGAAGTGGTGAGGGGAAGGACTTATGCGTGGGTAAGAAAATGGTGCGAGCTTGACGCTTTCTTTCCATCTGTCAGGCCGCGTTGTTGTTTTTGGGGAATGGCAGTCGTTTAGTGTAAACGTTTCTGATATTGCAGTTGTGAACGCTATCTGAATGAAAGTGCTACTTTGAGGAGGAAGCATGTTTTAGGTTATGAGTGTCTGTTTTTAGTCTGCTTTTACTAAATTTGCACGTGTGTGTGTGTACACACGTGATAGTAATACAGTGTCTAATTTTTCGTTTCAAATCCTGCTTCAGAAGAGTTTATTTTGTATTTTGTTATGTAGTGCATTTTTCATTCACAGCCTCATAATGTATAGATATGCTGCTGTAACTACAAAGTAACTACAAAGAACATTTATTTTGGACACAATTAATACGCACACTGTCTTTGGAAAACATCTGACATCAGAATTCATAAAAGTATTTTCCCTCTCCCCCTCGGCCACAGTTTTCTGTGAATAGTGTTAAGTCACATTTTCCCCCTAAATCTGGGCCTGATATAATTGAGGTGGATTGGGAAAAGTTACATGTTTTAACAGAAAATAAAAAAGAACCATAAAAAATATTCTTATAGGGTTTGAGTGATCACAAATGTCTTCTACATAGATGTAATTTAAAGATGCAGAATACATCTTTGTGTGTGTGTCTTACTTTTCCACACATATTTTCAAGGGCTACATTAGCAACTAATGCAGGGCATAAGGGAACATTTTTCACTTTCCTTTTAACTGAAACGAATCCTTAGTAGATTAAAAACTATTTGCGCTTTTCTCCTACAAGAGTTTGTACTGTATTGCTAGTGCTCCCATTTGCATTTTACCCACCCATAGGAATTAAACAAGAATGTTATTATTCTAACTCATTTTAGCATATCCAATATATGAAGACGGTAGTGGAAGATGGGGTTTGGACAGGGAAACTGTATAGTCATAATGGAGATAATGTTATCTGCTGTGGGGGAGTGGTGAATATGCCCTTCCCAAATAGACAGCTAGCTTGTTGCTATGAATGAAAAAGAAGAATATTACATTTAAAAATTCAAGGATTCAATGGCATAAATTACACATAATGTATAATTGATATGTATTTTGACTGAAAGAAAGGAAATACATTGGACTTTATGAATTGTGTGTGTGTGTGTGTCTCTCCACATGTACATTTTAGGGTGTGCCGTTATTAAATGACTCACAGCCGTTAAATTGACAGGAGTCTACTTTTCCTAGTAGGTCCTTGTACTAAGGAATTGGCTTAAAATAACAAACTCAAACTAACATACCGGCAGTTTTTTTTTTTTTCCTTTGCCGGAAACTTAAGCATGCTGTTTGCTCTTCTTTTCATTGTCATTACATTTTCCTGTTTTCGTGTTTTTTATTTTAATTGAGCACTTTCCATTCCTTGTTGCTTATTTTGACATTTTTTTCAACCAAATATTATCACAGCAATATACAACAAATATACTAAAGCAGGATTTGTAGTATAATTACTATAATGCATTTAAGGATACAACTTGATGAGTTTTGGATGACTTACATTATGTGCCAGAAATCAATTTTGGTGAACATTGCTATAGTTATTTCATTCTTCGCTGTGTCTACCTGTAAGGAAACACATGCATAAAGGCATGGATGTGTACAGATTAATGGCGCACTCACTGTCATATTTAGATGTAAGGGCTGGTTCCGTCAGCTGGAATTCAACCTTTTCTCATCATTATCGTTGAAGTTATCGTCGTCGCCATCTACAGCTTTTTCCAGTAATTTTCCGTCATGTTCTGATAAAACAATGCATGCAGACAAACCAATGTTCCTCACCTACTCGCTTCCTCCTTCTTACCCAGTGGGTGCCCCAGTGCATTCCTTCATAGCCTACATGTCCAGCGTTGAAGTAAAATGCGTTTGTTTAAAGAATTAATATATATCAATACATTTTTTTGTGATGTGCGCATTGTAAAATTGTTAGTGCAGCACAGGAAGAGATCATGTCGTTGTTTTGAGCAAATTGAATTAAATCATAGTATTTAATATGGTTTTAACTCTCATAATACACCTACCTGGATGTCTGCCTAAGTCTAATATGACTCACAACGACAATATGAATTTGGTTCTTACAAAGTAGTTCAAATATGACATACCATACTCTGGACTGACTAAAAATGATAAAATGGTTGACTTTACATTTTTGAATGGGTATTTGTGTTGGTGTCTAGTTTGGTTTAGGGTTGCTGTTGTTGTGGTTGATTTTTTTTAGTGCTATTGCACATCCCTGGTCTTGCCATGATCTCAGATATTATCCATCAGTCCACGGAGCAGGACCCCTCTGCTCTGGCACTATCAAACAAGGAAATCGCATCTATCGGAAAGCACTTGGAAAATGGCCCGTTGGCATTTTGGAGAGAGGGGCGCGTAGGCGACGGGGGGAGGGGTGTGTGTCGATCTCTGTGAAACCTCACTTTTCACACAACAGGAAGAGAGGGTGAGCGAAAGAGCACGCGAGAGAGAGAGGTAGACATCCCCAAGGATGAACACCTAACCCTGACGGCTGAAGAGGAGACCGAAGAGACGTTAAAACCCTTTAAAGTTAAACTTTAAAGGAAGGCGGAAATAAGGGGGTGGGGGTGGGGGGGTGCATCGGGTCTCCACAAGAGTTGACGGGGAGAAAGTCTCAAAGAACGAAAAAGAAAGACGGATGCTATGACGCATTCGCAACATCGCCTCCAGTTGACGGTTCCCCTACCCATGAGAGCGGTCAAGGTAGGACGACAGTCAGGCTTCTTTAAGTGATGGGCGAAGAGAGATGGCCGTTGAACAGCTGGTTCAAAAAACAAAGAAGAGGACATAGCCAGTTATGGAACTAATGAAGTTAATGTTAAGTGGCTGTGTTCCTTCGTTGTATGGGTGGGGTTTATGTATGCCTGTTTTAAATATACAGGCACACCACAGGGCTAAACAATAAGAGGTGGGGGAGCCTAGAGATTGGCACGCAATGTGTGTGTGTGTGTGTGTGTGTGTGTGTGTGTGTGTGTGTGTGTGTGTGTGTGTGTGGGTTGTGGGGTGGGTTGTGGGGGGGTGTTGTCTGGGGTGGGTGGTGTGGCGGGCGGCGCGCTCGGGGTGCGGG
>JAODUE010028269.1:0-20000 GCA_027564755.1 Amblyopsis hoosieri
AATCAGCATCGTGTTTATAGCTATACGGGCGTGGTTTTCCAATCAGCATCGTGTTTATAGCTATACGGGCGTGGTTTGTGTGTGCCGACCATGGTGCCGACAGCGAAAACGACCAGATGGTTCATCCAATCAACTGCCAAGTCTTTTTTTTACAAAGTACAGCAATTCACAAACAGTTTCGAAGTACGGCTCCCCAGATGGACTTGTGACAACAATTCCTCTGGCATGTCAGGTTACAGTATCACAATCATGCTTCAAGTCTTTGCCCATTTTAAATGATCCACAATTTGCCTACAGTGCACATTTATTGGCATACTCTATTTAAATCTTGTGCTCATATCTCTCTGTGCTGTCATGGTGGCTCAGATCAGACTTCCTAGAGAGATTCACTAAGCTGAAGGATCGCTGTACATTATGAATAATGTGTACAGTATTTCTGTATCATATTGCACTTTATCCTGTTGACTGCTCTTACATATCTGCTGGTTCATAGGACCAGGTCTGTAACACAACAGGCTAACATCACATCCCAGACCTCATACTAATACTACCACTACATCTCACGCCTTGGTGACACTTTGTAGTTCACAAATACCTACTTTCAATATAACACATATTATTTAATGATCTGTCTTATTTAATCCATATGTATTATTTAATGTGCATAAAATATTTAAAACTATGTAAAAATGAACAATGAACCTTTATGTCTTTCTTGTCCTAAAATCATAATTTCTTGCTTCTCCCCTTTGTTTCTAACAGTTCCCTTTGTTCAAACAGATTCATTGTTTTCAATCATATAAATGGTGCAGAGCTGCAGAGAACAGCCTAAGACACACGCACACCCCACACGTAGCACACACACACACACGCACCCCCACACGTAGCACACACAAACCCAGTCAAAGGGACATTGTGATAGTGAGTGGCCCGTGGCACCTCTGCCAATCTCATCAGGGATAAGGACAGCGGTGCCAGGTAGGTTAAGCACTTTGTATTATAATGAAACCCTGGATTATGTATACACACAAAATCACCCATCTGACACTAATGCCTAGTCCACACGTAAACGGACACATTTAAATGGTGATTCATGCTTAACAAAACATCTACATTCATATGAAAGCACAACTGCATGCTTTAAAGCATGTGAACAAAAATGCCTTACTGTACTGTATGTAAATGAAGGGTTTAAGGGCGCACAAGCTGACGTTATTAGCAAAAGTCTGTTTTCCCTGTCTACATGTGAACAAGCTGTTATAAGCAAAAGTCTGTTTTCCCCGTCTACATGTGAACAAGCTGTTATAAGCAAAAGTCTGTTTTCCCCGTCTACACGTGAACACTGAATAGGTTTTTGATCTCTTCACCCTGGCGGGAGGAGTATTGCTAAAACTTTTTTGGTGATGCGTGTGGATGAAAGGCTGACCCGCATAGGAAAAGCTACGTATTTAAAAATAGCCGTGTAGTGTACGTGTGGACTAGGAGTCAGACTAAGACGTGCACATGCACGGCCCACTGCTTACACAAGTGAATCATACTTGAGGCTCCATCACCTCCACCCCCCATAATGCATTTGAATAACTGGCAGCCTCTTCTTTCTGGCTCGGCTCATATCCCGCCAGTTAAGATTAGATTTGGGGCAAGTCTGGGAAAACCAAATCCGTGATGTGTTCTAGGAAGTCAGCTGGTAATCAAGTTATGTCAGTAGATGTTTATAGTTATTCATTTCATGTCTGCAAAGATTGAATTCATTTGAATTATGCAGCATATCTACTGTCATCCCCTCTAAAATAAATGTTAGGCGCACACTCTCTTGTCCTCTGGAACAGCAGTGCCAGTAAAAGGCACCATTCAGCTTTATCATAACTGTTTTGCTAGGAAGGTGTGCGTTGTGATTTCTCCCTGACGCTCCAGTGTTGATGCGTCAATTAGGGCGGGACTACAGACACCTTCTTTGTGATTGGTTCTTACGTGGTTGAGTTGGCATCAAAGATGCTCTTTAGAAAGTGCACAATAAAGAGACAACTATATACATGTTTCTCAACCATGCAAAAAATGTCAGCCACCAAACCTTGACAGCAGATTAGCTCCATTTCAGCCGTGGCAGCTGTTGTGGTTCTGTCCTTGTCTGTTTGGAGGGCTATTGATTTTGACTTCACCTGCTCTACAAAATATAATTTTCCCCAACAGCAGAGCCATAATACTGTGACTAATGTCAAATGGTTTCAGGGAATCTGGTGATCTTAAAATAGACCTACAATATGCTCAAACACAGTATATCCAGTGGTTTTTAAATAAAACAGACATAAAAATTGGTTAATACAGGGATATGATGTGGTTTTTACATTGATCAAAAATATTATCAGCAGTCCTCAAGTGGTTTAGCTAGCTATTAAATAACTTGTTTCATTTGAATGTCATGAAATCTGATATTTCCATTTTTAAAACTCTTCCAAAAAGTGCCTTTGCCCACATTAAGAAGCACAGGCTTACCTCACATTGGTGGTGGGGTGCAACAGTGAGTGTCTCTGGTGTCCTCTCTGGGGTGAGAAGGTCATTTCTCACGTAGGAAGCCAACAGGAAAGCTGCCTAGTTGGCCGATGGACCGGACACTGCAGGGAGACATAGAAATTCTGTGGCAAGTACTACTTCTAAGTTCTTGAAAGAAAATCCGCTCCAAGGTAAAACAGCATAAACTTAGTGAAATAGAGTGCTCAGTCCGGTGACATTATCCAGGACTGAAGAAAACAAGACATGGTTTATCATTAATTACCAGTCTTTCTACCTGGGACACAAGGCTTTAAACAATACCATATTCATTAAAGGTGAGAATGATATTATGGCCACAAGATGCAGTGACATCGTCATGATTTTGGTTATGGGATGAACAAATGTATAAATAACCAGGTGCTACAGTTGCTATAGAACACTGCAGTAATGTCTAAAAATATAGATTAATTTAAAAGAAAAATCCGAAATAAGAGAAAAGAAGAAATAAATTATTATTTTGTCAGAGGTCAGGCATTTGTAGTGTGTGACTAAGGAGACATGTCAGGCTTGGGGCACGTTCAATTTGATAACACTATGCATTGTTTTGCTATGCTTTCCAGGTGGAATGACATGTTTCCTCTCAATAAAACGGTGTACAACAGGCTTTGAGGTAGATTTAACCTACAATGGATCAGATTAAAGTCCTTTAGAAATCTACTGCGGCTTGGTGTATGCAACAATTGAAGACATTAGAACAAATCTGTTTGATTAAATCTGTTTATTTAAGGCCCTGAAAATTATTCAAGAAATTGCCTTCTCAGCTGTGATACAGTAGTTGCAAATGCATTGTTTCTGTTTAAATAAACACTTTGGAAACTGTAGACACTAAGAAAATGTAGCAAACTACTTTTTAAAACTTTAATCAATTAGATTTTGACCCCATAACAAGTGAAAGGGACACAATCCAATGTGTACCGTTAAACAAGAATTGCAACATACATTTTAAATGCTATCCCAATTTTGTTTGTAACCTGTAAGGGCTAGACTATCTCAACAATCTCTTTCATATCCTCCTATCTGTCCTGGAATACCTTTCAGGTGAAATAAGATACTGAATATGATTTTTGCTACTGGCATTAAATAGTGAAGATGACAAATACTCACAAAAATGCTTTTGGGAGTATTTGTGTGTATAACGTAGTTAGCCCTAACATGCTGCTGTTGTTATCCTAACAGAATGTCGGCTGTGTACGACAACTGGTGTATGATCTCTTCTACTGTTGCCTAATGTACTGTTTGTTAGTCGCTTTGGGTAAAAGCGTCTGCTAAATTATATAAATGTAAAATGTAAATGTATTTGAATCTGTTAAGCTAAGCATGTGGCTTCACTTTAAATACACATCACAATCCATAATACTAAACAAAACTAATATGTTCTACTTGGCATATGGCGAAAACTCTGACACCGGCACATCTTCTGTCTGACTAAACAGGCTTTGCAAGAGAGTTGGAAATCAAAAGACTACGACAGGAGGAGCGCAGTCTACAGTATATGTGATATATGATTCTATATACAGTATATGCACCTTGATGTGAATATGCTGACAGAGAGAGAGAGAGACATCTATAAGAAATAAAAAGCTAAAATAGGTTCCAGCTTTCAGTGGGTGGAGGGAGACCAAATAAGTTTCCAGAATGTTCTGTTGAGAAAACTTTGACCTTGGGCAGATCAACAGGAGCCGTGATACATAAAAATGGTCTTCAAATGCCTCAAAACCACTTTAGTGAATGGATACTCAGGACATTAAATGGCTAGGTGTGTGTGTGTGTGTTGTGTGTGTGAGTGTGCGTGAGTGTGTTTGTGTGTGTGTGTGTGTGTGTGTGTGTTTGTGTTTGTGTGTGCGTACGTACATGTGTGTGTGAGAGGGAGGGAGAGAGGGAGGTTAGATGATGCTGTCCTAGCCAAAGGCCAATAGTCTCCATCAGATTTAACAGAGCAGGACGAGGTGATCATTCGCCTCTATGTGGAGGTCTAAACAGTCATTCAGTTGAACTTGTTAAAATGACTAGGATTCCTTATCAATTAAACAGATAAATGCACACAATTGCTTCCACACACTCTTTAGAGACATACAGTATGGCTCTACATGGCTCGCTATCTAATACACACACTATATTGCTGCATGGAATATATGAGGATCAGAGAGTGTTTAAAAAGACACACACAATATGACATTTCAAATGTGTGTGAGTGTGTGCGTGCGTGTGCATGTGTGATGAGCTCATACATATACATCACATATCTGTTCTATTAACTGAGAAGATCCTTTTCAACACCTGTTTCATTCAACACATGAAATTCTCCCCTCTGTGTGTCTGTCTGTGTGTGTGCGACAGAGAGAGAGAGAGAGAGAGAGAGAGAGAGAGAGAGAGAGAGAGAGAGAGAGAGAGAGAGAGAGAGAGAGAGAGAAACGGCATGTGGACAGTAATGGCCAATGGGGACACTATTTAGTTCTGACTATGGACCATAGCAGCCACCTTCACTACTGCTTTCATCTTCCGGCCAACAGTGCTGCATAAATAGAACATCAAATGGAACCGCTTCCAAGAACAGAAGAATTCAGTAGACTGAATCACCCTACAGTGTATTGTCTCAATCCATGAAGCAGGGAAACAGGAGTGGAGGGCAACCACAGGCTTGAGACAGGTCACTCGTAGAGAGAGACAGCTGTAGAAATGATGTTGAGACAGAGCTTCTTATGTCACCTGCTGCCCGCACGTTGCTGTAACGTTAGAGAAACATCGGGACAAAGGACAACAGAGCAGTAGGAGAGAAAAACGAGAGAATGTATGAAGACAGGTCAGGCACATTATTGCGAGTGGAGAAGGCCAAATGCTTGAATTGCCTGCCTATGGCAAACATTCAGAGGCAGGCAGCTGGCACAGTTAATTTAAAGGAGTAGCAGGTATTTTCTTTGACCACCGGGGGGCAGAGCACTACAAGGTGTGCATGTGCACAAATAGCAATTACATATTTGTACTGCAGGCATGCATAGTCTGAGAAGCAAACACTGGCCAAGATAATAACATAAAAGGACACAGAAACATACAGATAAGAGATTAATTTTGAATATTGATTTGACTTGACCACAATAGTAATACCAAAACAAACCCTGTGACCCCTAAAAAGCATCTTGTGACTATACTGCAGGAGGCGTCTGGGGGCTGGCTGACTGCTGCAATAGACCATCTCTTGATTGCTTTATGTCATTCACACACACAATAACTTAGCTGTCTCTACTCTCGTGACAAGTACTTTTATCTGTCTAAAGGTCTGTCTGTATGTCACTCACACACACACACACACACACACAATGCTAACCCACCTATATCTCTGTCAGCCTGTGGAGTGATGTTTAGACTGAGGAAGCTGAAGGAGACTGTCTACTTGTTAACTGTGTGTCTGGACAAGGAGAAGTGGAGAATGGCAGGGAAATGAAATAATGAACACACATTGTAATATAATCACTATATGCAGGCTATGTTAAATACACTATATTTGTTATAGGCAAGGATATTTGGTATTACATACAGTATACTATCATAAGGTATCTACTGCATGCAGTTATTTTCAGGGACCCATCTTTTCTTAAGTCTTCCCTCTCATGGCCAATGCAGGCATTATACTGTAGTCATACTTTTATCAAGGTTTGGTGGGTAAATATACGTTTTTGTGATTTTAAGGTCATAAACAGTCCAGGGAGAACTACTCTATTTTAACCTGGCAAGACCAGATATCTGTGTCTGACACATCCATCTGCCGTCAATTGAAACAGATTCAAGAGGTCAGGCGCTTTAAAATATATATACTTTTGTGTATTATTATTATTGTTATTATTATGTAGCCTATATGTGATTGTACGAACCTGTGAACCAGCAGTCTGTTATTATCTACTCTTGCAAAAAAGTAGGAAGAAGAGTGGAAACATATTTTCCATTTAGAAAAGCTTTTGCTCTTTTAATAAATTATAATAAAACCGATGCTATATTGTATCTTCTCTAGGCGTTTTCGACTCGAGTTGTTTCCAGGTCGTCAACGTCACACCTAAACCACGCCCGTAGCTAAACTACGACGCTGATTGGCAACACACAAGGTTTACCCGCCTGAATCAACTCGATTTCCAAACTCTCAAGACTGATTCTCCCGGCAAAGTGAAACTGAAAGCTCGCGAGGTCAGGATGGTCTATCTTGGGAAATCACTTTGTAATAGCTACTATCTAAAACAAGTGCATTTATACGTAATGTACTGTACAGACTAATAGAAGCCACCTGTAACCGGATGTGTAAATGATTCTAGTTGTAAAACTACTGTTTAAAGTAGAAGTGCAAGTCTATCACCTCAGGGACCGGCGTGGACACAGTTCAAAACATTGGGTCAAATAAATGCTGCGCTGAGGCTGTAATCCTGTCCGTCAGTTGGAAAGGGCTTCTGACGTGAAGTTAAATGGAGAGCAGCCTCAAAGAGCTTGCTTCTGACCAGACGCACAGAAGGCAGAGCCTCGGCGTTCCTCCTCTTTGTCTCTCTCATCCTCTCCTTGCCTTTTGTCTGCTCCTCTACACTTATCTCTCCTCTTGTCTCCTTTTCTGTCCTCCCCGTCTCTCTACACTCATCTCCCCTTGACCTGCCTCTACCGCTGAATCTCTAAGCTATTCTCTCTCTCTCTCTTTCTCTCTCTCTCTCATTCTTTTTCTCTCTCTCTCGCTCTCTCTCTCTCTCATGCCGTCTGTGTTTGGGGCAGAGTTGCTCTCTCACTAAGTGTTTCCCCTCACCTCTCTCATCCATATCCTTAGCGAGGGAGGGAGGGGGTATTTAAGTCTTCACTTACCCTCCTTTCCACCTCTCCTTCCTCCTCATCTTAAAACAACATCACTCTCTTTCTCTTGAGTTCCCACTGTCTCTCTGTTTCTGTCTGCCTGTGTCTCTCTATCTTCTAACCATCCTTTAACTGCTGCTGGCTCTGCTTCAGGCACCCCAGGGGACAGAGTGTGTGCGTGTGTGTGTGTGTGTGTGCGTGCGCATTAGCTCCTTTGTCACATTGAAACTCCTGACCTACTCTAACTGCTCTGCAACAGTAACATTATAGCAAGATTGTGTGTGTGTATATATATATATATATATATATATATATAGACACACACAGGCACACACACAGAGGTTGTGTGTGATGCACCATCATCATTATTTCTCCGTAAATACAGTAGTAAACACTCTAGCTCTAAAACATACACACCAAAATATTGTTTCAATGCAAATTATACATGTGCAAACAGAAACATGAACATACATCTGAAATTAGGGAGTGCTAATATCATTGTGTGTGTGTGCCCGGTTTCAGACGAACATCAATTGTTTATGTGTGACTGTGACATAACCATTATTTAGACATGTGATGGCTCCCTCCCTCTCAAAGGTGTTTAAACTGATGATGATGATGACGGAGATTAAGATATGGTGCTAATCTATCACATGCCTTTCCTCTGGTTAGGGAGGACCCATCACAATGCACTCTCCACACCTGAGTGCTGCACAGATGAAGATACCGCAGCAGTCAAAACATAGAAAGGACCAAGTCAGAGAAATAATGTGTGAGCACATTATGCTCACACACTAACAGTGTAGTGGACACTGGGCAGTTGAACACACACACACGCCGAGAGAAAATGGCCCTTTAACACAAAGAATTACATGACACTGTGGAGTCGTTCCCCCTTCAAGAAACATTTATTAGTTAGGGAAGGAGCAGAGACTTTTCACAAAGGACAAAGACAACTGAGACAGATATAATCGTTGCCTTGACAAAGTAAGGACTGACTTGTTCCAGCACGGACACACTGTTGGTAATTTGGACTTTAATGGGATAGCCAATCTCTGAGAGCAAATATGCTTCTCAAACACTCTTCTTTCACATATCTTCTTTAAAGCTTGTGGGTTTCAGTTACAGATTTGTGAAGGGAGCTTCCCGTTCTCAAGACTACAATACGGTTTCAAGTAACACCACTGCCCCCTTATGGGGAGAAACGGAATGACAAAAGGTAAATTTAGTGAAATTAAAAGTGTAAACTATGTGCAGGTACATGTCCAGTATCAAGACATCTAACACCTTTATGAGAATTGGTTAGGTAAAAAGGGATGTCTCGCTGGCATCTATCAACAACAGCTTTTGAGTAATTGTCAGGTAATAGTTGAAATAGTACTTTGTGGTGATGTGTACAATGCTCAAAGGTGATGTCCAAGACTGTACAGGTCGCAGAATATATCCAAAAACAGGTTTACCTCACATCCTCAGGAGGTAATGTTTATACCTTGGGCCTCTTCCGGTCAACGTCACAACTTCAAAGTCAGCACGCACACACACACACATTTTATGGCAAACATTTTCTCCTGTGATATCCAGTGTGGATAAATTGCCCTGATGTATCATTGAAACTGTGCATCATTTCCTAGACTCCTTTCAGGGGCCAATCTCACTTGCAGTTTGACTCACTTCAATTATCAATCCAGAAAGTCTTCTCTGAACTGAGTGAGACCAAAGCTTTTAATTAACGTTTGGATTTTGAGAGTACTGTAAGGCCGGCATGTTAAATACATCAATCACGTCACAACAGCAACAATAAATAATTTGTGTGTTAAATTGTAAGTCAATGCCAAGCAGAATTATTGTTTTTGCATCTTTTGTGCTGGCCAAGCAGTGTTAAATATAAAACAATTGGCTGGATGTCTGATGATTTAGTGGTAATAGAAGTG
Organism: Amblyopsis hoosieri; assembly: GCA_027564755.1. NCBI lineage: Eukaryota > Metazoa > Chordata > Actinopteri > Percopsiformes > Amblyopsidae > Amblyopsis > Amblyopsis hoosieri. Next base: position 9,297 of record JAODUE010028269.1, read on the forward strand.
TCACAACACCATACTGTACTTTTGCCTATTTACATCAAAACACTATATTTTAAAATATACAATAAACTTTGACATACTAAAAATTAAATACTTTTAAAGACAAGCCCTGCACACAATGCAACACGTTTCTTTCTGTGACTCTGTGATATTCTGTAATATGGAATATGACATTGAGCAGAGATTCACATCTGAATAGCCAGAGCAAAATATCACAAACACTAGCACCAATAGCATTTAGAAAATAGCTTTTGCTTTGTCTCTGTAAATAGTGTAACTCTGGTGATAATATGGCTATTACTTAGTAGTTTTGTTTTTTTGAAAGTAAAACCAAGAACAGTTTAATATGGCTGTCTAATTTTCAACCTTTGAGAATAAATACTAGTCAACACTTAGGTCTACCAAGGTGGTGTTGTAGCTAACATATGCTGAGAAGTAACCCTCCCTGAACGCTTTTGCCCCTGAATAAAAACACAAAATACTCTACGTTTAACAGTTTATTCATTGTCCAAATTCATATCAGTAGACTTGGAGAATTTTTTTTTGAGTTTTTTTTTTTTTTTTTTACATTCTCTTAAACAAAAATATAACAATTATTTACAATCACCTGGTAAAAATACATAAAAAGCATATGAGCAAAATCATGTTGTCTTTCTAAAAGACATAAGGTACAACAGCTAGAAGTGTAAGACAAAAAGCAAGCGTTAAGCCACAGGCCAGGTAAAATCTCTTGGTACAGAGTGCGCTACAAGACACCTTATCTGAAGCTACTGCTATGCATATGCCTAGCGATGTTTGCACTTGACAGAATATATTCACATCTCATAATTGCGCTTGAGGGTGGAGAGGGAAGGGGGGAAAAATCTGTCAGAAGGAAACTGCTTCTGATGAGATGAGCATTTAAGATATATTGACATCTTGGAGGCAAACGCTACTCTTAACGTTTTGGAATAACCTAGATATTACAATATATAGTGTGCATGGTGTAGGCTGCAGCCATCAACTGAATGAAATACAACCCAGAAAAAAATAAAGATCAGCAATATATCGTAGGGATACTGCAGCTAAATGCCAGGAGTAAGAAATAAAAATGATAAAAAACCGTTCCCCCATTTTCATTGGAAAATAAAGTAAGCAGGACAATACTTTGAGTTCCATTCAAAGCAAAATGGAAAACCAGTTTCATCAGATAATGTAAAATTGGTGCTCAAGGTTGATGTGGTTTAAAAACATTACAATTACATGTTAACATGCAATATTTTGCTGTTGTAAACATTATTAATAATCAATTGTGAGCCTTACATGATGGCTGTTAAAATATACTTTACATTTTAGAAGCTTATAGGAAACCAATTTGCTCTGCTTCGAATGGTTACTCGCAAACTCTAGAACAATCTTAGTAAAGCTCATTTTCCCATAAAGTACTTTTTTTTGAGCTCACACTGACAGACATTAATACTGATTCAAGGTTTAGCATCTAGAAAATATTGTGCAAAAAATAATAAAAGTGACTTAACTGTATGTGCATGAAAGTTCTACTGATGGACTGAAGTTCTAATTTTAAACCACCTGTGTGAATTTGTATTCAATTCTAATAAGGCAGGCTCGAAAAAGTTGGTATGTAGGTTTCAGACTATACTGATAAACAAAAAATAAAAATGTATAACTCAGTTTTCAGTCATAAAATTAAGAATGTGGCACTGTGGCATTGCTTGTTGTGTTGTAAACTGAAGTACTGTAGACAGGGATGTAATGGCATCTAAAAACTCCTTCCAACAATCCAGTGTGGAACCGATTTCCTTGTGCTACAGAATGTGAAAAAAGTCTCCAGGCAGGAATAATCAAAACTGAAACATTTTGGAAAGTTTGTGTTGAGAAGGTCTTTTGAGAAATGTGGTATTGAGATTTCTCTTTGTGCCATACACGATATATCTGCCTTATATCTATAACACACAGGATTTGAAAGTGTTATGTTAATCATAAAAAAAAAATAGATAGAAAACAAAGAATGCAATCAAATCCCAAAACACAGCAGCAATTGTGGACTGTACAAAGAGCAAAAATGGCACCGAACCAAAAGGGGATGAAACCAAGTAGCCTATTCAACAATGAAATCATAAGATTGTTTGTAAAATTCCTGGCCGTAGACAGAAATGTGGCAATCACAACCTTCAATATTTTTTATTATAACAAAATATTTAAAAATAGCCTTTAAAGAGGTCTCTCTTTTCTCATTTATACACGATCAAGTAGTTAAAATTAATTTATGGCCAAAAAAAAAAAAGGTAGAAATTCATATATATGCACTGTATATATTAGCATTAATAATTTCAAGTCTTTGTACGGCAAATAATAAAAAGAATAAAAAGAAGCATCACAGATAAAACGTACAGCTATAAGTGAAGAACGTCTAATTCCAGTTTACGCCCCTGCTGTTCTCTAGCTAAATACAATTCCCTGTTAAACCAGTCTAGGGTTAAACTCTAATCCGAATGTACAAATTAGCCTTTTCTTTCAACATGAATAAACACAAGCAAACCTCTTTAAAATATTCTACAAAATGTACTCCATTTTAGGGAAGACTATAAACAAGAAAATGAGACAAGCCAAAAAGTATAATACATTTTCCCTTGACTAGAAGGGTTAAATTTAGTATTTTTTCATACATTGCCCCCTTTTAAATAAGAAAGGAAATCTAGCCAACACATGATAGAGGTACAGTACAATACACTGTAAGCACAACGTGAACGCGTATTTTATGCTGCATCCGCATATTCCTGCTGCACAAACTTAATTTACACCATCAAATTAACCTGGAATATTATACTTTAACATTTCAGTTTGCAATTCAATAGACAACTAGTCTAATAAACACTGTAAACAAATGTGTAAGCATTGGTGTAAACATGGCTGTCTGAAAAAGGCATTCCTTTAGTCTGTACGTGCACCAGCTAGTACGTCGACGTGTATGTTTGCTTGTGTGAATTCGTGCACATGCATGCGTGTGGGGGGCATACAGTGCCAATTTCTTGCTTAATTACAGCCACTGCATTGAAATACAATGTGTGCTTTACTGAGCAGGTAGCAGTAAGCGTTTGTTCTTCAGCTCATTAAAAACGAGTTATGATACAGGTTTTAGAGAACAGAGAGGAGGCAGCATGCCACTAAAGTACCTCGCGTTTATCTGAACGAGCGCTTGGAGAGGCAGCGGGACGCGGGAGTGCACGACTCACACACGCACACCTGCCTGAGATGCTGCATTTTGCTTTAAAGCTCAACAAAGTACAATAAGTGCTTGAAACACACACACACACACACACACACACTTCCTGTTGTCTCGAACACTCACAAGCACGGAAAGCATATGTGGAGGGCTACCATTTGCTCTCCAGGGCTTTCTGAACTCAGATTCCAACTGTAGTCATAAGTGTAAGTATTAGGAAGGCAGGACAAAGAATTAGGGCAGTTTAGCTAGGACAAACGTCTTGCAGTAAGATATACCTTAAAACCCAAACACCATGCAGGCCAATGTTGTCATTTCTCTAGCATATATACATTCTATTATTGTAAAACCCTACTAACATTTCCATTAAAAAGGTGGAGTTAGTAAGTAAGTGACTGTAAGCTAATACACGATATACTCACGGCTCACTAGCTGTCCGTTCTGTGTGTGCGCTGAAAAAGAAAATAAAACCGTTTCTACACAGACCTGGCTCTGTAAATGGGAACCAAAATTAAGTGGTGCAGACCGCACCACACAACACTATCTTAGCCTTGGCAATGTGTCCAATGTGGGGGCGGAGCTTCAGATGCAGCACCCTATGGCATTGAAGGGAGAGGTGTTTTGTTTTGATAGACTTCAAATGTCTTGTCTTTCTGCAAAATCCCTGACTACATCTTTAACTGGCAGTAGGCTGAATCATTATTGTTATTGTAATCAGATAAATAGCAGGAAAACTGAGATCGATTTGTACTAACATTTGAGTTTTTAAGTAATACAGGGATATACAGTACATTTATCCAAATAGATCCTTAATCAAAAGATTACAGTATGTACCTATATCTGCCTTATATCTATAAACTCTAGACATATGCCATTTTACATAATACTTACACTCTAGACTGTAAATGTATATTTGGTATTTTCCTCTCATATTCTTAAGGTGAAACTCTTTACATTCAGCTTAAAGCTTACATATGCAACTGAAATAACAAACAAAACCAAAAAATAAAATTAAAAACAAGCACATAACATCACTGTACAAAATATTGCGGGCTTAAAAACAATTGTACACAAGAGAGCTCTGAGCACAAAATGGAGGTACATGGTGTTCTGGTTGTGAGGAGGTGGACACAATGTCATCATCATAGACGATTATCTCTGATTTGTCCAGTATTCCATTCACCTTTGACCCCTTCCCGGTGGATGTAACATGACATCACCACATTGCAACTTTGTGTCCGTTTCATTCACAAGTTTCCACTCTTCCTCTCTTTTGTTCTTTTTAAAAGCAGACTTAAAAACCGCTGATTGTACACATCTTGTGAGGTGAAGAGAGGTGCATTGTGGTCCATGGTGATGTCACACAGAAGAGTGGGAGGGTGTGCTCTGAGGAGTAATACATGATGCAACTAGCTTAGCCACAGGCCGGGCCTTAGCAGCAATGCTCCTGTGTGAGAGACACCATCGCTACACCGCCGAGACCTGTTCATCTGCAAAACAGCACAGAGGATATAGGAACGTTATATAACGGAATAATACATTCATTATTAAATAACACTTAATGTCAAAACATAATATATATATATATATATACTAAAAAGCCTCAATCTATACTAAATATATATAGTATATAAGTATATTTTAGTATATAATATATATACTAAAAAAACTCAATTATCTAAGAGCAGGGCTCCAGACTAACCTTTTCTACTAGTAGCACTGGTGCTCCTTACTGAAAATTTTAGAAGCACCAGCTCAAATGTTAGGCGCACCACTAATCAACGTAACGCAGCTCATTCATATTTTTCAGTGTTTCGTCTAGGTCATATCTTTTGCTGGTGTAGACGCGACTGGCATAACAGCAGTAGTTGACTAAGTTCGGTGTGTAACAGGAGAGCATTTCGATGTAGTGATGGCCGCAAGCCTGGAAGCCGGAGTTTAGTTATCCAAAGCACCACCCGTACGGCAATACAAACGTTACAGCGAAGAGGAGAGAGCGGACAACCGTTCATATGAATGCAGTAAGCAGACAGCTCCACAGATTTGAGACTTAATGAAGCAACAGCGCGGCGGTAATAATATATCGTGAACATATTTGTAAGTCGCACTGGTGCGCCTAGTTATAAAATGTAGTCGCACTCTCTCCAAAAATGGTCACAAAATGCGACTTATTTGTCGCAGTCTGGAGCCCTGAAGAGAAAAGAGTAATTCATATGTCAGAGTTAACGCGTTAATCTTTGGCATTAAGTTGAAATGTCAATTTTCCAAGTTTCCATCTCCAAATTGCTTCCTGCTGCTGTGGCCCTGGAGCGTTACCAGTGGCCCGACGGTCATTTTGGCAGTGGGTGCCCAGGACCACTGGTCCAGAACACAGTATAGTCCCACTGACGTGCAGGTTGTTCTGCTAGCAGTGCACACCCGCGGTGATAGCAGCAGCACTCTACACACCTTCCCCGCTGTCCGGCAGGCCCGCGCTGGGGCTCCGTGCCTGGCCCAGGGCGTGCTGGTGAGCGGCAGCCAGCCTCCGGGCCTCGGCCAGCCCCCCCGCCGCCCCGGGGCTCTGGAGCAGCTTACTTCGCTGCAGGGCCACGCTGTAGTCGGGCGGCCGCAGGTGGGCGGGCCGCGGGGGGCCGTCCTGGAGGCCCAGGTCCCCTAGAGCCAGGCCCTGGTAGCCTGGAGGAGTGGGAGGGGGAGCACGATAACGCTCGTCCTTGGCGGGGGATGTGACACAGTACACTGGACATGGAGGGGGTGGGGGTGAGGTGGAAAATAATGGGATAAATCAACAAGATGTCTCACAGCACACAACTGAAAAGAACGGAAACAGACGATAAAGGTGATGGGATGAATGAATGGCTGTTGCAGACGCTGTGTACGCTCTGGCCGTCTATAAAGGGCTTTCAAATGGCTTTCTTGTTATTGGCATGTTGCATTGTGTGTATAATGTTAAATAAACAAACGCATACATAAAGCGACGTTTGGGCCTGTTTTACATAATCACCTCCACAGTCTCATCAAGAAACCAAGGCAGGGGACCTTAAGCTCTCCCTGAAGGACCATGGATGATGTGACAGACTATAACTCCTGTCCCTTAAGCAGTCACTTAGAACAGAACAGGCTCATTGTGGAGCTCAGCCCAAGGTTTCTCAGCTGCCAAGGTAAAAAACTATGTTTATCTTGACAAGTTCACTAAACTAAAGCAGCAACTTAACTAGAGCAACTGATGAATAGATATACTTTAAGCCATTGTTCAGACGTCACAAACGTATAGAATTTCTGTTGTGATAAAGTTTAAAAAGTTTAACGCTACAATAATAGGAAAGCAATTAAAGCGTCACTGTTTTCAACTAGAGAAGCACAGAGTCTGCTCAAGGTCTTCTCCCACAACCATCTACACTACACACACAAGGAGGGTCAAACATCCAACAGAACACACACACACACACACACACACAAAACGGTGCTCACAGGGACTCAAAGTGGCAACCCCCCCCCCTCACCTATCAGGCCCTTGTCTGTGCTTGACGTCACTGTTTTGTAGGCGGGGTCTGTGCTCTGGCCTGCGTCCTCACTGGTGGGAGAGGAGGAGTTGTGAGAGGCGTGGCGTCGCTTTATCGTCCCATAGTTCCCCTCGTAGGTGTCCGACAGCGAGCCGGACGACGCCCAGCTCTGCCGTGATTGGCCCGCTGGCTGCGAGTCCCTGGCGTGTTGCCTAGCGACGTCCTCCGCCGCCGCGGCGGCGACAGAGGCGGAGAGGTGCACGGGCCGGTAGGCCTGCTGTAGGGCCTGCATCTGGGCGTGCACGTGAGCGTGCCCGTGGATGCCGTGGTCCCAGGGCCGGCAGGAAGACACGGGCAGGCTCTGGAAGGAGTCGTGGGAGTTGGAGGAGCAGGAGGTCCAGCTGCCGCGCCCGCTGTCCCCCACTGAGTCCAGGGAGGTGTGGTCCAGGGCCAGCTCCTCTGTGGACACGGAGGAGATGACGGTGGAGCCACGCGACGCGCACACACCGGACAGGGGGCAGGAGCTGCTGAGGAGGAGGGACACACCCAGTGAGGGACGGGTGATACACTTGTACTGACCATATACTGGGTGGAAGGGCACCCACTCTGGCCACGAGGTGGAACTGCTTCTGAAAATGATCTTACCGCCTGGAAATCACTTTATCGTTGCTTTTTCTTTTTTGTCTGTTACACTGTATAGAATACAGTAATACAATACAGAACAGAAACAACTAATAATATTAATAAACTAACACTTATTTGACAATAAAGTCACCATATGAAGCTTTAATATTCTGGATCATTCAGTTTGCTTAGTCAAGTCACCGGGAGAGAGAGAGAGCGAGAGAGAGAGCGAGAGAGTGAGAGAGAGAGAGAGAGATAGGAAGGTCACTGATATGCACCAACAATAAAGATATGAGAGCGGGTGAAGAAGCTATGTAATAGAAACCCAGAAAACAGGGCCGAAAACAACAGCAAGACACAACAAGAGGAACGCCGACAGGCCAAAGCAATCCACTCGCTCCAACATTCAGCCTTCATGCCTTAAGTTTGTCAAAGTTAACATGCATACTTTTACAGAGGATGTGTTTGTGCATGATGACAGTGTTGACAATTGTTGTTACGGCTGAACATGATACAGTTAGGATGAGCAAGGAGTTAAGGTGTTACCAGCCAGACATCTGTTTTTCTGCTACGTGCGTTTATATATTTAAAAGATCATATATATAAAGGCCATAAATGTTTCCCCATAAACTATAGCTTGATTAACTGCCATAGTTTTACAGGAAAAACCACTCTGAAGGGAAGCAATATTTCATAAAGAGGCAGATGTTATATGGCAAAGCTGCCGCGGTAATATAACACCAGAGAAATATACAGATTATTGGGTCTGTCTGTATTTTACGGCCTAACTTTAATGAGGCAGACTGGTCTGAACATATAGGAAGAATAAACATACCGCAAACAATACAAATGGCCTGTTGTTTTCGCAGATGGCATGAAAAGCCTGTCTATAAATAAATAAATGAATAAATCATGATATAAATATCTAAACAATGGTAACAACGGTGAAAAGAGAAGTCAGACGCAAATATAAATGTGTTTATGACTCCCTGGCGATAGCGTTCTAATGAGTGAAGGATGCTGTAGAAACCCACCTTGGGAGAGTTTGTATATACAGTTTTACGAATGTGTTTTTTTGAATGTGTGTGTGTATAAGCGTGAAGAAAATAAGAGAAAATAAAATAATCTGTGGAGGCATGTGTGGCTGTAGGGAATGTTTCCTTTGTGCGTTTCAATGTGTTTCAATGTGTCTGTGTTACTCTTGTAGGCCCATGACACTTTCAGTCCATAAACACAAGCCTTAATAAAATGTGTCACTCTCACACTCTATCTTTCATTTACCTAATGACAGTGCCAGTTACTTGATGCCCTCTGCACAACCATAATTGGCAGAGGGCTGCCCTAGAGCATTATAGTAACAATACATTGACAGAGACGGCAATGGATTTGCTGTGATGGGTGCAACAAGGGTTAGAATCATTTATTTTGGACATATTTTACCCATTCTAGCTAAATAAGTCAGTTTTACTTGTTTCTTTGCTCTAACTTGATTAGCTAGCTGACTGGGAGAGGCAGGATAGGTCAGTGATTGGCTGCTTACAGAAACTGGGGCTGAATGTAAAAAAAAAAAAAAATTGTTGAAGACCATGTCAAAAAGATTTAAAAATAGGCCCAGTCCTTTCCGGTCGCTTTAGACGACGCAAATGACATCACTAGAGGAAAGAACCTGGCCTTGTACAACGGGAGACCTTTAAAGGCCAGTATTAAACCCCAGCCTTACCTTGTGCTAGGCTGGCTGCACTCTACGGGGTTCATCACCGGAGGGTGCTCATGAGCAGCAACAGCAGGCGTGCTAGTAGCAGCAGTAGTCAGAGTAGCATTAGAGACGGTGCTTGTAGCAGTGGTACAGGTCCTGCTGCTGCTAATACACCTGTCCTCTGGCCCAGGAACAGGCATGGAGTCCACAGAGCAGATGCTGGATCTGGAGGAGATCTCACTGTGGCTGGAGTCTGACAGGTTGTCCACCTTACCGGGCGGCAGGACGGCGTAGCCTGCAGGGGTGAGCAGACGGGTTGGACTGTTAACCTCCAGCATCCAATCACATTACACCAAGAGAGAAGGACACAGAGTAGGGGCTCCTTCTAACCAATCAGCTGGCTTTTAGACATAGTGACAGAGATGACAGATGTTTTGTTGAGGTTACCATGTGCGTGTACAGTAGCTTACCTGCAACGGTAAGTTACATGGTACCTGGATCAACACTGCGCTAATAGGGACATCTGTCAGCATGAAGTCTAGGGGAAGTCTGCTTCTATCTTCCATCCATCTCTACTGTACAGTAGCTGCCTTCCAGTAGATGTGTCAGCTATAGTAACTGGTAGTCCTATGTAATAGCAACACTGTTTCTGTGGACTGGTGGGAGGAAAAATGGAGCCTATGCAACACTTTTAGTTTTATTTCAAAACCTTTGAACTGTTAACATGTCTAACTCTGTTGCAAAAGTAATTTCAAGTAGATGGGCAAATTCAGTGCTTACATAGAAAACAAGCAAACTCTATTATCATGTTAAGAGGTTACAGTGCTCTGGTCAAGTTCCCAACAACCTCTCTTAATGTGCCGTGTTAGCTATCTAGAACTAGCATCTAGTTCCTATAAAAATAAAATATAACCACAAATATAAAAAATAATACTGTTGGAGCCATAACAAAAATAGATTTGATCATTTTGACATTATTAGGTATAATCATTGTAAACATACCTAAAATATATGTAACAGAATCGAAAATATAACACTGAACTGAATGTTTTTATAGATGCATTGTGACCCAAAATGTGGGCTCAATATATGTATACTTTTGACCAGAACTGAGTTCAGTGATAATCTGTGTGGCAGGATGAAAGGCTACAGAATAATACCTATAATACCAGTACGCATCACTTTTCATTGAAATGTACACTCTTACGTACAATGCTTACTCTTGGATGGAGGTAGTTTTCAGCATTTAAAAATGTAGACTAACTATAAAGTGTATTGTATACACATCCCTGCAAGAGGTGAACTGTGTCACGTTGAACAGTCAGTCAGTGCCGACAAACCTCAGACAACATGCGTTGTGTAGAACCCACTAAGGGTGCTTTCATTTGCGTCTATGAGACGTACTGTCTATCTGTGGCAGGGCACAGACCTAAGGTGCTTAATTTGGAGAATACAGAGACACCCCCTGAACATCCTTCCACTGACAACTGTTAGTGTTCCTGCTTCACCACTGCTTATAAGAACCCAGTGGAACCCATGGTGGCCCTCTTGGTCAGGTCGTCTTGTTTCTCCTGTGTCTGTCCCTGCAGAGCCAGAGGAAGGGGTTGGGGCTGACTGACCTCCTGGCTCTCTGCTCTCCCAGACAGGGTTGCTGTGTGACGTCG
>JAODUE010028289.1:0-22058 GCA_027564755.1 Amblyopsis hoosieri
TCAGGTGTGTTGGAGCAGGGAGACATCTAAAACATGCAGGGCAGCGGCTCTCCAGGACCAGGGTTCCCTACCCCTGTCATGTCTTATAGGTTTATAAATCTGAGCGCAGGTTGTACTTTATATGTTGTAATACTCAATTACTCAAAGCTGCGAGATTTGTCGTCCAAGCACCAGCTGTGATACCTTTACACCAAAATCCAATGCCCATCTGGTTTAAGCACCAGACAATGGAGAGACTTCCGTAGGCGTGGGTGTGTCACGTGAAGGAAACCTCCGCTGATCCGACTTATCTGCACTGTTTAGTTGCCTCCTCCAGGTAACATGTCCTGCTCCACCCTGAGAAATCCTTTGCTAATCTCTCTCCAACCCTGCCACACCCCCCGCCCCCCCCCACCAACCCCTCTGCACTGCGTCACCTGTAAGTACAGTATGTGCGCTAATGCCCCTCAAGGACAGTATTTTGAAAACATCTTTCCAGTCTTCTTCTTGTTTTTTGTTTTTGTATTCCTGTGACGATGTGAGGAGTCTCTACATGAACCGGAGTGACTTCTTCCCCGGTCTCACTCCTGGCCTGACCTCGGTGGTGCTGTGACTGTGTGTGGGGTGGTGTGTCTGTGTGAAGCCATGCGTCCTCTCCTCTGGGCCTATGTCTTCCTGTGCTGCCTCGGCCTGGTGCGGACATTCTGCCCTTCCCAGTGCACCTGTGTTCACGGGCGTAGCGACGGAACAGGAACCAGGTGATTCTCCCAGTTCAGTTGCTTTTCATAATGCATTCCATTTAGTTTATTCTACTTTGCTTTGTTATTTATTATTTGACATTTATTTTACTGTTTGTTGATCTATTTATTTATTACATTCAATTTACATTCCACCCGACATACAGTAATCTATTAACCCAATTTGTCTGGTGCTGGTCAAACCAAAACCTCAAACAAAACCTAAGAATCATTTTTTAAACCTGGCTAATATCGACATTAGCATTTACTGTATACAATAAAGGCAAAAGCACACTGTGTTCCTTAATGAGGATTTCTATCCTCCAAGAAAAGGTTTGTGCTAATCTTCATGACGATATGGATTTTGTGTCACCGAAGCCTGCTGGGATCTTCTATGGAGCTTTTGCCTTTAATATCATTAATGACTAAATGCCTCTTCTACTGAACTTTTGAGGTTGACGCAAATGCATTTTCCTCACCACCAACAAATCAATGCTGTAGTTCTCAGAGAAAACTGATCATACATTATTCTCTTGGGATTGGGATAATAGGCTAATCAATACTACTCGACAAAGTTCTCTGTTGCTCTAATCTTATAGAGTGTAGTTATGTAGATCACACTGGTCTGTGAAATCAAAACCCATACGAGAAAGGGATGCGTTTACAAGATCAATCTGATGACTTCTCAGACTTAGGTAATTAAGTCTTTATTCTTTTAAAATGATTGGATTGATTCCAATGTAGATCAGAACAGAACTATCTGGAAGCTTTCTCTGGTGTGGATGTTTTCTAGTTTGTTCTGCTACATACAACCTGATAATTGTTGTAGATTAAGAATTTAATATTTAGGTAAGGGAGCTAGAAGGTTTTGGGGTTTACCAGTCCAATTGTATTATATTTACCCATAGGGGCCTAAATTGTGCAACCATTTAACCATCAAGATGTTTATCCAAGTACAGGATCCACATTGTACTCTCATATAATACAATGTTTTATCTGCAGATCTGTGCTCTGCAATGACCCGGACATGTCTGATATCCCGGTCAACGTCCCGGTGGACACGGTAAAACTGCGAATCGGGAAGACAGGAGTGAGACGGATCCCGACAGAAGCCTTCTACTACCTGATGGAGCTGCGCTACCTGTGGATCACTTACAACTCTGTCGCCACGGTGGACGCTGGGAGTTTCTACAACTTAAAGGTGCTGCACGAGCTGAGGCTTGACGGGAACATGATCACCACCTTCCCCTGGGAGTCTCTAAAGGAGATGCCCCGGCTGAGAACCCTGGACCTGCACAACAACAGGCTCACAAGCGTTCCCGTGGCGGCAGTCCCCTACCTGCTCAACATTACGTATTTGGATCTGTCTAGCAATAAGTTGACTACCCTGCCCTCGGATCTCATGGATATCTGGCCTCCCTTCAATGGAGTCACCGCCACCCCCAATGCATCCCAGAAAGTGGTGCTAGGTAAGCAGAAATGAGGAATGTTAGCCCAGTTGTTGAGCTAACGTGTCAAGCATGCTGATGGTGCTTTCATCAATCGTGGACCTCAGACCTATGCTTCCTCTCCAATGAGGGACTGTATGGTGGCTGAAGACAATGGCTTATACATAATAAGAGCTGCAGGATATTTTACTTGCAATGTCTTTAAAACATCCACTCATCATTGTTTTGACTAAATACACAATATTTACAAATTATTTATTTATATATTCAGTATTATTATTAATATGTATTTCAGTTAAATCAAGTAAAATGCACATACACTGATTATTGTTTTATACAGGATAAACTATTTTATTCTTCATAATTATTTGATACATTTATGGTGATATGAGTTCAATAATTATGAATGCCTGTAAGACATACCAATCGCCAGTGGGAATGAATGGTTCATCATCCCTTGTATGTTGCATGCAGAGGAGGGATAAATTTATTTGGCTGTAAAATGAATCCCAATGAAAAAGCTGAATGTCTGCACTGACTTTCTTGAAGAGGAAACGCATCATACATGGACATAACAGACTTCATCATCATCTATAGTTTAGTTTCCTGTTCATTTTTATTTATAAAATGTTGGTTAATGGTGTTGATGTCGCTAGCACAGTATACTGTAGCTAGTCCTGTATTTCATGTTTCCAACACGTTTGAAGAAACAATACAATGGTGGGGTAGATCAGAAAACATTGATCATTGATCTTGTTGAGTCCTGATGTTAATAGTGTGGACAAGTGTACATATAGCAGTGGGGAGAAACACATGGCTGGGGCATTTGACAGTTAGTCATAAGAAGGGTGGGGTTAGGAGGGTGTTTAGTCCGTTTATACCCTAGTGACCATGTGGTATTTCCATATACAATATTTATTCTGTAGTGATAACTCATTAGGATAATGCATTAGTATCTGAACATTTGGATGTAATAAAGTTTGCAAGTATTCTCCATAGTCAAAGAGTGCACCTTGAGCTGAGAGATAATAGGACAGGAGATCTTCTAAGATGTATTCCTTATCAATAATGGTGTGACCTTCGGTTCCTATGTTACCCCACAAGAATTCCGGTAAATTGTTTCATAGTGAGGTTACAAAGCATCAGCATACATATAACACATATACAATACATATTTGCAAGATTGCTGCAAAATGTAATTTAACCAACCATAAAGGGTTTAATTATAATTTTTAGTTCTTTGTGCTTCTAACACAAATATAATACTAAGAGATAATATACCATTTTGTCTTCAGGCCTTCAAGATAATCCATGGTTCTGTGACTGCAGAATCTCTAAACTGATGGAGCTTTCCAAAATGCCAGACACGCCGGTGGTTCTGATGGAACTGTTCCTGTCCTGCAGTGGGCCAGAAAATCTTTCTGGTGTCCTTTTCCAAAAGGCAGAGCTCGCCCAGTGTGTGAAACCCACAGTCATGGCTTCTGCCACCAAGATCACGTCTTCACTAGGAAGTAATGTAGTTGTGCGTTGTGACGTTACAGGGCACCCAACTCCCACTCTCATCTGGGCTAAATCGGATGGATCACTGATCAGCAATGCAGGTAAAACAACATACAATATAGGCTATTAAGATGCCATGCATATCCAAGAGAATTTAGTGAGTTTTAAAGTAAAGGATACTTGGCAAATCCAGACAGATTTGATAACACTTTTTTTGTAAAAGGTTCTTGAATATTGAATCTTAATAATCCAATGTACTTCTGATCCTGAAATTCACCAACATCTTTTTGGACTTTGTACGAAAAATCATACACGTAGATGGATCCTATTTCCTTGTCTAATCATTTAGTCATTGACCTAGTACATGGCTTGGTCTACATTTACCTCTGTGTTGTTTTTATTTCATTCTACAGTCCAAGAATCTCCTGGGGATGGTGTCAGGTGGTCCATCATGAGCTTGCACGGGATAATGCACAAGGACGCTGGCAACTACAGCTGTAAAGCAAAGAACTTTGCAGGAAATGCAGTGGCCACCATTTCCGTCTCAGTTGTGGGCAGCGTTAGCACCGCTACCCCCACGCTGATACCCGAGACCAGTTGGAAGCAGAGCCCTACCCACAACGCCTGTCTCCCCAAACGGGATGTCCAGTAGCGCCACAATCCAGTACACAGTCACACCCAAGCCGGGGACCACAACACTGTCCTCCTTGCCTATGAAGAAGAAGCCCATCCCCAGCAATGTTCCACAGA
This sequence comes from Amblyopsis hoosieri, assembly GCA_027564755.1. Lineage (NCBI taxonomy): Eukaryota > Metazoa > Chordata > Actinopteri > Percopsiformes > Amblyopsidae > Amblyopsis > Amblyopsis hoosieri. Next base: position 4,415 of record JAODUE010028289.1, read on the forward strand.
AAGGCTCCCTCAAACCTGCCAGAATCCAGCAAGGCGGAACAGGGGGAAACCTTGCCGCAGATGAGAAGAGCAACAGGAAAGATCCCTCTACGTCCGTAAAAGACTTAACCGTGGTTGAAGTGACGTCTGACAGCATGGTGTTGCTGTGGACATCGGAGGGGTTGCCCAGCGACGCCCCGCTCACCGTCGTGTATTTGCCGTACGGCGAGGACTACGCCAAGAGGACGTTGGAAACCAGTGCCGGCAGCGGCAAGGTGCTGCTGGAGGGGCTGTCGTCGAGGCTGAAGTACTCTGTCTGCCTTGTGGCCAAGGCCAGCGTCGCTGGCAAGGACCCATGTGTGGACTTCTACACGCTGGGCGTGGTCGACGATGGCGGTCACAGTCCGCTTTTGATGATCGTCAGCGGCGTCGCCTGCGCCGTAGCGGTGCCTCTCATCGCCCTACTGCTCTACAAAATCCTGGCTCTGTACTGCAAAGGAAAGAACGCACCTCTGGACGAGGAGGAGCTAGGGAAGGAGAGCTATGTCAAGTTTGAGACCATTTCAATGAAACAGAGGGCTGCGAAGCCGGGCCCTCCCGAGCTGTGGCCTCGCAGGCAGACTCGTGAATCAGAGCGAATGCTCCTCTGTTCCCGGTCGAGCATTGACTCACAGATTACCTACAACAGTGACAGCTGCAGGTCTGAATATCTCTGTTGAAGACCTATGTCAACAACTGTCCAATATTGACTATCTTTCATAAGGTTTTTGGTTAATTACACTTCAGAAATTCACTTTCCTTAGTGTAGATTTCATTTAGGTATTGTGCAGCTCTGTGTGGTGTGTATCCTTATAGGTTATTCATACACTAGCCCAGTGACACCATCCTGACCTTGCCAGCTCCAATTTCATGTCAGTCTGGAACCCCTTAATACAAAAGTTTCATTTTAATCAAACTTCCTGATTGGACAACCTACCTTTTCCTCACCCTATCAGTATGTTTCAAATCAGCCAGGGCGCCAGTGGAAACCAAAACCTTTGATGTACGCTGATGTCGTCATTTTGGGGGGGGCGGGCGGATGGGCGGGGGTGGGGGAAACTTTAGCTAGCTTCTGATTGGCCTGATTGTTTTTTGAAGGGGTTCAGACTCATTCTGGCTGCAATATTCATCTGAAGCTTGCAAAATCAAGATGGTCTCACGAGGCTACTCATCCACTGCAGAATGTATGATGTATAATTTATGATGATTTATAGTTACAGATGTAGAGTACAGTGTAAAGCAGACATGCATTTGTGTTTTGAGTTTGTCACACCACTGAAAGCGCTGTAACCACACACTTTGCGTGTTCTACAGTAAACTCCATACCGCAGTGCCAAAAAGGTATCCTCAGCCGAACATTGATTGGAAAATGTGTATGTGTTGTGTTTTCACTTTAAATAGATGTATACTAGTAAAAATGATTAGATGGTTATAAAATAGGGCTGTGTACGCTCCTGTGGGCAGAAATTAGTTTTCAACAAACTTTTGAGCAGATTACCTTTTAGCATGACACCTGCAGATGTCGTGAGATGCTGTTCTTGTCAAGTAAATCTAGCCTACAGCTTGTTGGATTGGATTTTTTCATTTGGATATGTGGTTTATATTTTCTTTTGAAAGAGGATTGGACTCGATTGTCTGAGGATTTGATTATTTGGATGCTGATTTGAACACGAGAACGCCGACTGGATTTGGAAGCCGGGTGTTAGCAGGTACAGTAGGCTAGGCTACTAAACCAGTAGCTTTCAAATAATGCACATTGAATCTCAACCACATTGTGTGCTTATTTCTGCAATGAAGGCGTAGCTATCAGACTGTAGGCAGTTAAAGGACAGTAAGTGATTTAGCTATGGAATTGTAGGCTGTTGAAGGACAGTAAATTTAGTAGGCAAATAACTTGCTATGGAGCAGGATATAATAGGCTACTGAGCTGATCAGAACGCTCTCTACGATTTTATATCCTCGTGGTGTTACGGGGAGGGGTTTGCAAATTGGGGAACCATCTAGTCCCCCGTTTCTGGCCCTCCCAAAAAATCCTGAACAGAGAAATTATGAAATACAGTTTAACTAACAATACAATACTACATAGTTAACAGTGTTTTCACATGTTTAAAGTAATGGATTTCTAACATATATAAATTATTTCCAAGTAAATCTCTGTATTTGCTTTACACAATCTTTAATTTATTGGAAAAAGTAATATTGTTTGGACAGCTGGAAAAAGAAAATCTGTGTCATACTGACGGCTGATTTTATGAAAATTTACTTTGGAGCTTTACATTTGATAAAAACTTTGCAGTACGGAACTTTATTGGACAAAATGTTCCCTTCTGACGATTTATCAGTGACAGCATATACAATTTTGCATGAAATGCCAAAGTTTCAGTGTAACAATTAATCACATTCACATTTAAGTACCATGATGGTGTCAAAAAATAGCATATGGATATCCATAATGCTGTCATTTACACTGTTTACTGTCGACCTTTGTGCTGTTTGATGCCTTACTCTGAAATTAATATTGTGTGTGTTTGAGTTTCTTTGTGTGTGTTTGTGTGTGTATATGTATGTATGTATGTATGTATGTATATATATGTATATATGTATATGTACTGTATATGCAAAATAATATTTTGGTGTCTTTTCTTATAATAAACTGAAGATTTGTAATATAATGCCATTCAATGCTGAGGTGAAGAAGTGAATTCTCCCTGCTGAGCTAATTGGTATGATGATCACTGTTGCTGTGGTGAGCAGGCCGTGAATCCCAAGATCTTTAATTTACAGTGAATTTGTCACCATGGATACGCCTCTGCAATCAGCTGCATGTCTTCAGGGCTTTTTGCTAATCCTGCCAGCTATTTTGTTATCACAGCAAAGAGAGATACTGCCGATTACATTTGCTCAATATTTTTACACTGGGTATCAGAGATGGGCAACTGCTTGTCTTTGAATTTGTGGAAACATTCTGTGGAAACATATTGTCATATAGCTAAAGTTTGAATAATTTTAAAGAGGAGTTTGTACAAATGAAGCCTATTTTTATATTTCTTTTGACAATGTTATTTTTATATTTCTCTGGGAATGCACAGAATATAGAGCAAAAACAAACACCGTTTTCATTTATTTATTTATTTGTTCATTTATTTATTTGGATTTATATATGTTGGGTTTGATAGGGACTGTTGCTGGACCTAGCTATGCCATCTTGTAATCTGTGAGTGTAAATGACATACAACATTAAGCAAATCACCAACAGCAGACCTCCAATGTCACCTTCGGAGGAAGACAGCATGGGAACAGATCACTGGAGAGCATCAAGCAGAGGCAGGTAGAGACAGCTCTGCACTCTTACTTGTGACAATACGCTAGTCACAGCAAGTATGAATGGATGTTTAGGTGTCGTGTCCTGGACACAAACAGATGACAAACAACAAGTGTGGGACAATGTGTTCTGCCCCTCCCCTCCACGTTATCTATAGATTAGTCACGGCTGGCTGACTAGCAGCACAGACAGACAGAAAGACAGGCAGACAACACTGCTTTTATTGTGTCCCTTGCCTATGTCTATTGTGTGTGTATCACTCACACACACACCTCCTCACACACACACACTCACAAGGGGGGGAGGGGGCTGGTGGTTGCTGTTATTTTCTTATTTTTTGGCCAGCCTCACTGTCTTGGTGTTCTCTCAACAGAACAGCACACTGGTCCCAGCTCTGCTCCCAGCACTGGTCCCAGCGTCCCGGGACGTGTCACATTTACCACGCTGGTGTTAGGAATTTCATACTCTGCTTCCAGACAAGCATCCAGGGTGGGAGGGCCACTGAAGTGAGGAGCAGGCGCGTCGCATGCTCCCACGGGCCACCGCGAGGGGGGCTTGATTGACCCTGCAGATGGACTACCTCGCTTGAGTCCTGCTGCAGCACACACACACACACACAAACACATACAAGCGCGTCTCACGGGATGTGAGGCTCTGGCTTCCCTCTCCCACGGGATGATGAGGACGATGGAGGGCCAGTGAGGCAGACCGTCTGCCCCGGACGGGACACAGGACAGGAGTATGTTGGTATCGACAGGCGTGGCGACGACGTCCGTCTTCTTCTTCTTCTTCTGCACGGTGCAAAGCTTTGGAGGACTGGCCGCTGGGACAGAATGCTGGGAAGGTGGCGCCCCGGGCGACGGTAACAATGGCAGCTGCGTGGGTGAGTTTTGACTGTGAACCGGGTGCTAGACTCACTGGGTGCTGCTGGGTGTCGTGGTCTGCCTTGTCTCGTGCCATACTGTGTGTAAACGCAGATCATACTGTACATTCACTGTGAGAGTGTGATCCTCAAAAGCTTTAGTGCAACGTATAGCCCACTTCATGTATCTGTATTGTAATTTGTTTTCAAGAAATAACAAATTCCCTTTATATTATGAATCCAGCTTAAGTGCATGTTCACCAATTAATTGTAAAATAAACCCTGTTCCACTTCTCTGTGTGGTTTAAATCAACCTTGTGACCAATTCTCTTTTAGTTAGAGTCACTACTAGTGAATTTATAAAGAAGCATCGAGGCTACCCTCATCCTAGCAAGGAAACAATGTGGGGGAAGGACGGGGGAAGGTTGTGAACTTTCCATGCGTCACTCAGGGAATCTGGCTGACCAGACGGTGCGATGTTCTGTCCATAGAGCCAAGCTGCCTGCTTACTGTATATATAAGTGTTGGATACTCTGGCTGACACCACAATGCTGGCTCAAGACCATCTCTGCCGGGCCAAGCAGGGGTTGGCCGTCCCCTCTGACATGGTCAGACCAGGCCGACTGAGCCCTCTGTCTAGACTATGGACACAAAGACACACATCCAGAAAAACATACAGGCCACACAGCATTGTCCATTTGTCTCTCCAACTGTCTGATATTTTTCCTACCTGGGGGTGAATGTTGCCGATACATTTAAAATTACAACTTTTATCGTCCAATAAAACACAATTTACAATGAGTAGCCTATTATTTAAAGTATGTGCAGATAGAGGTTAGGGATCTTGCTCATGAATGCTTGCAGGTATATTACAAGCTAATTACTGGTCTCGAACACAGCTTGGGAGTTGTATATACAACCCAAGTATTGTTCAGAACCAGTGTGCAAACAACTGGCTGTTAAATAATTTCACCCTTTAGCGTCAGACAAATATGAACTTAATGTAGCACTTTCAGTTGTTCAGTTGTATTAATAATAATAATAATAATAATAATTGTATTATTATTGTTGTTTTACAGACACGTTACACTCTCACTCACTACTATTACAGTGAATCCCTCTCCTGCTGTGAGGTATATGAGTTTTTCAGTTAGAGAGCTCGGTGTTGCTATGAGACGACATACAAAAGCAGCTGAGGCTGCCTTGAATCATGAATGAACTCTAAAACAAAATCTAAAATAAAACTGATTGGACATAGTTTACCTGGGAACCAGTCTGTGCTAACACAGCAGTATTTGGTCGCAATAGAAGTTACATAGAATAAGTTATATGCATAAAAACACAGTAGCTAAACCATTTAGATATCAGGAATGTAATGCAGGTTCAGTCAAAGAGCATCACAATGGACTTAACTCTGTTTTCTGTACATAATACCTCAAAATGTCAGAGAAATACAAAGTAACAGTGTAGTAAATCATAGTGTATGTATTGACTTATCAATGTTAGTACAGAGAGAACACCAGATTATGTATAATTCTAAAATAAGACAATTTTTAAGAAACAATGTATGTGTCACAAAATTAATGGTGTGTTTGTTTTGCTAATGCTCCAGTGCCGTACCTGATATTTGGCCATGGCAGGGCCATTCATCAGATGGGTCTTGACGGCAAGCACCACAGAAGACTTGTGGCTGGAGCGGGAGCCTCAATTCTGCTTGATTACCATTACAGAGAAGAACGGTTTTACTGGGCAGACAAACACACCGGAATAATCTATAAAACATCAGATGGAGGAGCACATAGACGGGTGAATAGTTAGAATAATATAATAAAGGACATCAAAATTGGTTCCTTTTGATTGTTTTTGTTTTACATTTGTTTTCCTTTGGTTTGGCATGTTATAAGCATTATCATTATACATTATTTCAAAAATACTTTCCAGAAATTGTACTCTCCTGAAAAATGTATCTCAGGCCTTGCAGTGGACTGGGTTTGGGATAGTGTCTACTGGAGCTGTGGCACAAAAGGAACTATTAACAGAATGGACATTAATGGAAAAAACAAGAGGACTTTGTTGAGACAGCTGAGCCAACCAAGTTGCATTTGTGTTGACCCCAATAGCAGGTAATCCATTTTATACTGTCTTCACCAGTGTTGGGCAGTAACTAGTTACTAGTAACTAGTTACTGTAATGTCATTACTTTCTTCAGCAAATAGTAGTGTAACGTATTACTATTTACGAAACAGTAATCATATTACAATTACAAATCTAAGTAACTAAGTAATGTTGCTTTACTGCGTTACAAGAACAAGATGTCTGGTCCTAGCAAACTAGGCTAATTGAACCAACCTGTCAATCATCTGATTTGAGAGGCTGCAATGTTTTCACTTTGGCTGATTGTTGACTCCTAAGGTTCATTATTGTTCCGATAAAGAGGATTCAATTCTAAAATGAGATGGCTACACAAAGTGATCATTTTTCAGAAGGGGCGAGGCAGGGTAGCGATTGTGAAAGTAATATAGTAATGTAACTAGTAATGTAACTCATTACTTTTAATACCCAGTAATAAGTAAAGTAATATTATTACTTTTTGAAGGAGTAATATGTAACTAGTAATGTATTGCAATTCAATTCACTAATGCATTTCACCATGGATATGCATGCTCACTATTTTTAACCCAGACTAGAAACTTTGCCATGAAGAAATAGTTAACTAATCCAGTTACCAGTAATGCTGTTTTCATTTAATTAATGAAGACTATGCAATTGCTACTGTGAAATGTACAATGCTTTATGACGGCTTCACTGAACAGCATTAACAGTAACAATAAGATAAAGTACAAAGTATACTTGTTTTGTACGTATCTGACCAGGCCTTATGATGCTAGCTTGCTAACAGCATGCTATCTTACCTCCCCAAAGTGTGCAGCATTCCCTGAGCCGCGTGTTGTGTAATGTAATCAACAGGACTGGGAAGATACTGTTAATTTGCTGTCATCAAAGGTCAATTCCAACTGTGGATTTCAAATGTTGTGTAATCTGCATTTGACAGGTCTGAAATGGAAATATCAGGCATCAGACAAGAATGTCAGCTTTTGATTAAAGGTCTTTACTTTATGTAAAGCAATGTTATTGTTGCCGTTCATTACTATTTCAGAATGGAAAAATAAACGTATAAGATATCAATTAACTTGAGACTTGGTTGAATAATATTTTCTAGAAACAAATCCCCAGATAGCTTGTTGATCCAAGCCTGCATCTCAGTGTGAACTATTTTGCAGGGTCTTGTTTTGGTTGTCTGGTGGGACAAGATCCAGCATTCAGCGTTCTGAACTCCACGGCGACAAGACCGCCTCACTGCTGAAGGTCCCAGGGCAGCTGCAGGCCCTCACTGTTGACCGCAGCAACAGCAGGCTGTTCTGGGTTCAGTTTGGGCTGGAAGGGAACAGTGACATTGGCTCCTGTGATTACAACGGGAACGTAATCCACATTGTAGCCCAGCTACTGCGGTGAGCGCACCACAAACACCACATCTGCTCAGAGCTCAGATATTGATGTGTTGTAATCTTCCCTCTTGCTCATTCTTTGCAGTTGAATTTTAAGAGGTGTTTCTCACTTGTTAGTTGGCACACAAAAAAAAAATATATATATACATGTATATATATTAATTGTAAAATATGTATTTTAACCCGTGGATGTTTTCCTTATAAGGTCTCAGCCTTTTGGAATATCGGTGTTCCAGGAGTATGTGTACTACACTGACATGGCATCCCACGCTATAAAGAGAGTGAACAAGTACAGGGGTGGAGAGCCAGAGAATGTTAACACCAAACCTTTGACCAAACCACCGGCAGACATCAAGGTGGTTCACCCCTTCATCCAGCCACTGCAAGATTCCCCACCACAGCTTCCAGATGACAGTAAATTATATAGTTTTTTAGCGTGGTTTGACAATATTGCATCGCTACAAACCAATTACAGTGCTTGTTTTGGTGTGTTTTGTTTACCTTCAGGTTGTGACACACAGACTGGGGTCTGTGTTGATGTGTGCTCAGGTCCAACAGAACACGGGGTTTGCCACTGCAGTGAAGGATTTGCTCTCAGTAAGAATGGCAGTTATTGTGAAGGTATTACATAACTCTAACAGTTCATCATTAAACATGACACAAACAGACTTCAGAATCCCTATTGGTACAGCCATTATAGGTGATTAAAATAGGTGATTAAAAATCAATTTGATGATTGAATATGTTGATACTGTATGTGATGTAAAATGATGTAAATATAAATAATGTAATGTATGGCATTTTTCTAACAGACTTAGATTTTGATGACTAGTGTATGAGCTATTCAGCTATCGACACATGTATTACAATAAATGTAAGTTACTTTTGATAAAAGCATCTGGTAAATACTGTAAACACAGAATAACCAAAGCGTAGCTAAGCACATTTAATGTAACTTTCTCTAGCCTCTGATTAACATATTTAACTCTCTGAGGTCGGCCTCGTCGCCCGCGACGAGTAAGTGCTTATCAAACATTATGATAAATAACTTCGCGCCCCTTTATCCTATCGATTTGTGGTCAGAAGTGAGAGCGCAGGGAAAATCTCCCTAGACCCCAAAGAGTTAATAAAGTCTTTGTTTGATGTGTGGACAGCTTATATTAGTAGAACTTGTATAATAAGATAATATATTTTAGAACATTTATGCTCTGTGTGTGTGCCACAGATGTCAATGAATGTTCCCTCTGGAACCATGGCTGCTCTTTAGGATGTGAAAACATGCCAGGGTCGTATTTATGCACATGCCCCAATGGATATGCTCTCCTACCTGACAGGAAGACCTGCCAAGGTACAGTATATGTCTGTAAATGATCAACATACTACAACATAGTCCTCCAATAACAATTAGCCTAGTGGAGCGCAATACTGTTGGCATAGGCGTTGTTATTCTTTTATGAATAACCTGCAGTGCAGCAGAACATCTCACACGCCACCAATAAACATACTAGATTGGTTTTTGCCATCACCAGGCTTTTCAAACCTATCATTAAATGTTTGTGACTAATACACTATTCATCTCAATTTATGAAATCTGTTTCATATGTGTTTTATATTTGGGAAATCCTTGATTAGATTTTTAGTACTTATGTAATTATTTCACGTTAAGCAATAATTAATGTTGACATTTTTGAGTGCTCACGCAACACATTTTTGTCCCTGTGCATTTTTAAAGAGCCTGTTTGTCTCTGAGACACCGGCCTGACCCGTGCATACCAGTAAAATGCTGGCCAAAGTAGCCGAGACATACTAGGCATGTGTAAGATGCCTTTGCTCTGTAAGGTCATGTGGTCAAAACACAGAGGTTTACACAGGCTCTAGAAAAGGCTGAGACTGAAAGCTACATATAGGTAGAATGAAACAAAAAACATAAACAGTTTTAAAAGTGTTAGTAGTTTGATTATGTTTTCAGTTTAAATAACAGAGTATAGCACTCTCTAAAAGGTACAGTAGATGTGCAATTCTTTATCTATATTTAGACACATAATATGTTTGGAATAAGGTTCACACTAATTCTGATAAAGCACCTAACTATTCTATATCCATTCTACTGGATCATACTGTGTTGGTCTGTTGTCAGACAACAGCAGATACCTGTTTAGACGACAGATATCTATTGAGACTAGAAAATCACAGTAATTTTCCAAAAACATATGCAGATTCATTGTAGGTGCACAAATATGTTTTTTTTTTAAAGTTATTTAAATTATTAATGCTCAGTGTTTCACACTGAACTCCTTGGTTATTCATTGCACAAGTCACTCTTTTCTCTTCGAATCTCAGAGCCATGTTCGACGTAGACAGATTAGGTGATCAGCTGACATTTGTATTAAGGCACATATTTCATCAGCAGCTTTGTTTTGTGCTAAGCTGGTTAGCGGACAACCTTTGCCAAGGTCCATAAGGAACAACAAGAAAGACAAGACGTGTAAAGATAATTACAAAGATAAGTGTTATACCACTAGATTATTTAATATTTGATATATCTCAAAACATCTGTATTTTGTTATAGAGCAGGTTTTATCTTGAGGAAATCACAAATGTACACATTTATATGGTTGGGGAAAATCACTGCAGTGTTAAACTAGGCCTACTCGGCCTACATGTATGTGACAATAAAAGCACCTTTACGTTTCAGCCATAGCCACAAGACAATATGCTCCCCTCAGATTTACAATGTCAACCGATGAAAAATGCATGTCTACATTCACAGGTGACATCCCACTTCTCCTCGCTAATTCTGGGTTCTCACAGCATGTTCACCTATTTGACTGGGCTAAGGGCTGACTCCATGAGAGGATTAATCTCAGAACCAGGCTTTAAGGAGCTTGCTGTCCTTTTCACCATCTGTCTTTGCTTAAGGCAGATACCTGCATGGAGCCTTGGCCAGCCCAAAATAACCTGGGCATATTTTGGAATGTGTCATGACTCATGTGACTCATCAACTTTAATTTTGTTAAAGGGGAAGTGTGCAATGTCTTGTCACTGTGAGGACGATTAATACTGTATAGGCTATGTTAAATAACAAAAGCCATTACTAGGTCATTTATGTGATTCTTTAATCTTCCCAAAGCAACTTAACTATCAGTACAATTACAATGAGCAGATAAGGGTCAGACATCTTACCCTAGGAATGTTTACAGGTTGGACAACTAAGGGGCTCAAACCTACAACCTTCCAGGTTGAATCTGAACACCCAGACCACTAGGATACCGTGTCAATGTTTTATGGTTTATACAAATGTTTTTCAATGTAATAACAACAAACCACAGCTTTTGTTTCACGGTACATTGAGGAAAGGTCATGGAAAGGTACCATCAATTCATCATTTCATCATTTCACATCCAACTTTTCAAGTTGTTGGCGATTAACAAGTGTATTTGATATTCTTTAGTGTTAGCATTCCCCAATCTGTACATATGCTCTGTCCACAGAGATCGTACCATGTGAAGGCAACGTTACCTCATGTGGCCACGGATGTCTGAGGACTGAGAACGGGCCTGTGTGCGTTTGCCCTAAGGGGTCTATCCTCCGGGATGATGGGCAAGGCTGCACAGGTAAGAACTTGTGTCTACCTTTTCCTACTTATTTATTTTAAATAACATTAGATAGCTTGTGTGTGCGTGTGTGTGTGTGTTATGGACATATCAGCACATTATGTCTGCATAACATGGTTTAACACTTGTGCACTGCAGTGACCTCCAGTGACATACGTTGGTACCGTGTCCTAATGTGATTAATTTGTAAATTGAGACCATGAGACTGTGAGCACAAGTCCTAAAGGGTGTCTAGACACCACACTATAACGTTACCGCTCAATGACGTCAATAGCTATATGAGCTCTGCGTGGCTTTTCAGTGATACACCGCGTTGGAATGAAAAATGATCGGGCAAACAGACATATTAGAGTTGTATTGGGAGGTGGGGCAGGGAGAGGCGTGCGTGTTTGTCAGCAACAGTGGGGCGTCTGTTCTGTCAGTATAATGTTGTGTGGCTATTGCAGGCTGTTCGTCCGCAGATAGAGGAGGGTGCAGCCAACTCTGTGCTGCCATTGCCCCGGGTCTGTGGGAGTGCAGGTGTCAGCCCGGCTACCAGCTTCAAAAGGACGCTAAAAGCTGTGTTGCCTCTGGTGAGTTAGTCACATGGCCAGGTAGAGATGCATTACTGCACGTGCACGCGCGTGCACACACACACACACACAGCTCTCCAGTTGCTCTGTCAATTACATCATCATTACATGTATTTATTTATTTATTTTTCTTGCTCAAGGACCACCCCCTTACTTACTAGTTGCTAATCTAGTCGATATATGGCAAGTTAACCTGGATGGAACCAACGACCAAAAACTGGTGGATGAGCCAAGAGGAACACTTACAGCCTTGGACTATGACCCGGTGCAAAACAAAGTAAGGCTTGAATACCACGTGGCTGAAGTGCTTCAAGATTAGTACTAGTTTGAGCCAGAGAGCCAGTGTGACAGATATTTGTGTTAAATCTAACTAGGCTGCTTCTAGTTTCTAATACTATCTAGAATATATACAAGGACATAATAAGATTGAACACATTTCTTTAAGTTTTGTTTGTTGTTGTTGCAGGGGAGATCAGACTGTTAAGGGGGCTTGCGCTCCTATTAGAATGTGACGTAGTCCTATACTAAGATTTCTAAATACATGTTCTTGAGAACGACTAAATAGTCTAAAGCCGCCAGTGTTTTGTTGCATCTCTTAAATTTATTCGCAGGTGTACTTTGCTAGTACATCTTTAATGACCATTGAACGTGTGAATCTGAATGGTGGGCCCAGGGAAGTTGTGGTCTCTGATGGTTTGGTCTCACCTGAAGGATTAACAATCGACTGGGTAAACCGCAGAATGTGCTGGACCGATACAAGGTGTGTGAAGAAGGTGGAGGTTTCCCATTTTTTAAAATATTTTTGGCTCTATTTTGTGTATAGGTATGCCAAAGTAACAGTCAGGGACGGGCAGTATTTATGATGCATGTATTTGAAATACATATTTGAAATACAAAAATGATTTGATAGTGTTGTTGAAAATGGCTTCATATTTTGTATCAACATACTTTAGTGTTTTGTATTTTGTAGTTTCAAAATACTATAAAATACTTTTTGTGAGAAAATTACTTGGTGGAGCCTCTGATTGGTAGTCTGGTGTAACCAAACCCAAGCCTCACTTGATGAAGAGGGTCTGGACCTAAATCCATGGTCTGGACACACTGTATTGGTAAAGGTTTGCAGTTGCCACATCCTACTGGGCCTAGAGCTCTGGTCGATTGTGAAACAATTTATTCAGCCTTTAACCAATCAGCATTGCTACAACTGTATTACTTCATCTAGTGCTACCATTTCAAACGCTTGACTTCAATACTTACAGTAGCTTCAATGTCATTGCATTCAGCCAACCCCACTGGTTGCCGATAGGTCCACCATCCACGGTGGCTGTGTGAACGCTGATGTGATCACTGTATCCAGACTATAACCTCAATGAAAATTGATTTTAGAGCAATAATCTGGTGGATGTTGAAACATTGGATATCTTTTCAGTGGGTACACAGAATGGGCAATTGGCTGACTGTGAGCTCTATATTAATTACTTTTTCATTATTAAGATAATACACAGTTCAGTACACATATACTCACAGTTTGCTAGCTGCCCATTCCATGTGTGTTCTGACAATAGTTTCTACAGCTCTGTAAATATCCAAATAACACAGTGGTGCAGACCGCACACAACAACACCCTAGCCTTTGCAATGTGTGTCTAGTGTGTGGGACAGAGCTTCTGAGGGAGCACCATATAGCACTCAAGGGAGATGTGTTGTTGTTTTGATCCAGCTGAAATAGCGACAAGCTTTCTCAGAGCTGGCTCTGGACGTTCTGTCACCCTAGACATGACCAAAAATGCCACTTTGGGAATATCAACAAACTGATTTTGAATCAAACTGTTTGTAAAATGTACCAAATATTTCCTTGCTAGCTTACCCTTCTAGTGCGTGCTGAAAAGATAATCCTGTAGGCTACACAGCCATGGGTCCGCATATACGAACGTAAAGTGTTGTACACTGCTCACAACAACAAAGCCACCTGCTTCGCGATGCATTTCAACATGTGGGGCGGCACAGCTCAAAGTTAGCAAGCGTTCTGCGAGAACGACCTTTAACACGTTTGTTTTATTTATGTGCAGCCAGTTGTCAAAATACTGCCTCAAATGAATGCCTCCTTAGGCAGCTGCCTCCAGAATGACAATTAACAGGTGAAATGTTAGGCTAGATCAAATATGAATATTGATAAGTTGATCAATAGGTTTGGTGTCACGGTGCGCGGCCGATCCAGCACCGGACAGCTCTGGCGATATGTCTCCTGCCACCTAATTGGCCGCACATGCCGCTCGTCTCTTCTCCACTTCCTGGGCGGAGGTACAAGAGGCATTCTGCCCCGGCACCTGTTGCCAGTTCGTTGTTTTCGACTTCAATGAACACTCGCCTGGCAGTCCCGTCTGCCTCTCCACTCCTTTATTAAAGTTTCTTTGTACCTGACGTCTCCTGCCTCTGCTTCCCACACTCTGTCCACCCTCCGTCCCCACCCTGACATTTGGTTTGAGAACTGATTTCATGCTCTATTGGAAAAGTATTTTTTAGTATTTTTAAAATACCAAAATTCAGTAGTTTATTTTGATACATTGCGTGGCTGCTGTATTTTGTAGTTTATTTTGAGAAACATAGAATTAGTGTATTTGGTATTTTATTTTAAAATACATTCTGATGTATTTTTTGCCCATCCCTGGTAACAGTGTTGTTTGTGTCACGATACAATGTTCCCCAGCCAGTCAACGGTGGACTGCAGCACCTTAGACGGCCTCAACAAAAAAACAGTTGTTAGTGAAGGCCTGCAGAAACCAAGGGGAATCGCTGTTCATCCTTTGGCAAAGTAAGTTATTATCATTCACCTGTAAGTGCATTGTTTGACAGCACCAACACAGACCAGTACTTGAAATGTAATATCTATAAAACTGAAAAGAAATTCAGTGAGGACCACTCTGTTCTGGGAGATCCATGCACGTACAAGGAAAGCCCTTTCCATGCACGTACATGGAAAGGGCTTTCCTTGCATGTACATGGAAAGCCCAAGGCAGGTAGAGCAGCATAGGCTACAGAACAGAGCGAGCATCAAAACACCATGACATTGAGTTATCAAACACAGCATGAAAGTAGGAGGTGGGGTTGAGGCGGGTTGCAAAGATGCTTGCAGAGGGAGCGCAGAGAATGGGTGCAGACTAAGGCCGTTTAAATTAGCGCCCTGAACGAGTGTGGCCAATAGTTCAGCTGAGCAGTCTGGTCACTGAGAACAGCTGGCAAAAAGATGATTGCGATTAGCTGACGATTGAGATTATGCATGGCCTGCCGGGCATGACTTCGTGGCCTGCTTGAACTATTGCTATGCTTGATTTAAAACGCTTTATGTATATACTGTGTCGATATATACAAGGTATATACTGTATATAATATGCACTTTACAGAACACTTGCATTATTTTACATTGTACCTTCAGGTGTAATAGCATATGCACCTTTAAACAGCAGTGTGGTTGCAAATGATCAGAGGCCAGGGGAAACCTTACGCTATATTCCTTGGCTTTTAACCCTTTCACAGAGGCAATATCGTAGTGTGTGTGAAGGCTTACTGTGACAAGAGTAATATAGTGTAATTATAGTGAATAATAACATTATAATAAGAGTGATTGGTATTCATCCTTGGTCCTTTTTGAGGAAGTTGTTCTGGACGGACGTTGGGAGTGCCCCTGCGGTGGAGCGAGTCTCTCTGGACGGGGGACAGCGCGCACTCGTTGCTAGCGGCAACCTGGTGTGGCCCAGCGGAATTACGGTGGACTTTGGTGGCGAGCGGCTGCTGTGGTGTGACCGGGGGAGGGGCGTGGTGGAGACAGCCCGCCTGGACGGGTCAGACAGACGTGTCCTGGCACAGAACCAAGTAGGTGAGGTACACATGCACACTAACATGCACACGCACACGCATACACATGCACGCACACACACACATACACATGCACGCACACACACAGGGTAGTGAATCAAACATTTTGTTGACCCATTGACATATTCTGCACATTGCATTGCATGTGGGCAGGGCAGAGGTTGTTCAAGAGCAGAGGTTGTTCAAGAGCAGAGGTTGTTCAATGGCAGAGGTTGTTCAAGCGCAGAGGTTGTTCAAGAGCAGAGGTTGTTCAAGGGCAGAGGTTGTTCAAGAGCAGAGGTTGTTCAAGGGCAGAGGTTGTTCAAGAGCAGAGGTTGTTCAAGGGCAGAGGTTGTTCAAGGGCAGAGGTTGTTCAAGAGCAGAGGTTTAAGTTCCTTCCTGTGGTTGGTTGGGAGGCTGCGAGTTTGTTCCCCCAGCCAGGTCATGCTCAGTGACCATTTTGAAAGAGGCTAGAACTGTATCAAGCTGGTGCACTCGTCCATCTAGCTTCCTCACACTGCTGGAACGCTCTCCATCTGTTAGCCTTGTTTAGCTAATACACGCCTGAGCTCATGTGCATTTATAGTGTTGTGTGCGTTGTGTGTGCGTGGTTATAGCTACGTGAAATCACATCTGTTTCAGTGCATTTTCTTCAATGCTTCAATGCTCTCTTGTGATTGGCCCAGGACGACCTTTTGACCTCGCCGTGTTTGAGGACAGGCTGTGGATCTCTGACTGGCAGAACCTCAGGGCCGTAGACAAGCATACCGGGAGGAAACTGAAGCGTATCCATAGCAACATGACACATCCGGCATCGGTGGTGGTGGTCCACCCACTTGCAAAACCAGGTAGACAAAATACAGCCAGTGTAAATATAGAATGGATTGCACGGTCAACAAGCAAACATTGAAATGTAACTATCTGTCCATCTGTGTGTTAAGGTGAACACAAGGTGAATGTGTTAAGATTAAAGTATGAATTTCTTAGTTACTGTCTGATATTGGATGTAGTCAATTGAAAATGCACATTCATGCATATTATCTGTTTTGAGTTTTGTATTAAGATGTTAAAATGTTGTCATGGTATTTCACATTCGAGCACACAAAAGAAAATGTGTCAATGTTATGTTTTGAAAGTTGTATACAAACATAATGAATGCACAATTTGGTTTTGCATGCAAGACTTGCTGTGTAATAATGTGACCAGCTTTGTGTTTTGTATTATGTATTGAAAAATGTTCACATTCTTTACTACTTTACTTTATGCCAAAACGACACATACAACAACAATAACCCTGTAATGTGTAAATATCATACATTTTTATCAGGAGCAGACGTTTGCTTGCACCAGAATGGAGGTTGTGCCCAGGTGTGTGAAAGCAGGCTAGGATTGGCCCACTGCTCCTGTCTGTCAAACTTCATCCAATCAGCTGATGTAAAAGACTGCCTGCCACGCAATGCCTCAAATGGAACAGCAGGTGGTCAACAGAATTATGTTGTTTTGGCAGGAAATTCTGTTAAACATGTCTGAATATAATCTAATCGATGCGATTACTGTGTAGAATCTGGAGAGAACGAACATCATAACCATGAAAGTGTCCCTCTGCACATATATGGAGCCTCAACAGACAAAACAGAGACTGATGTAGGCTCAAAGGGTGACAATGAGCCAACGCTTTTAACGGAGAAGATGGTTGGAGGTAGGCTGCTAATCCAGTGACAATATAGCTCAACACCACATATACATACTATATATACACTGCTCAAAAAAATGAAGGGAACACTAAGATAACACATCCTAGATCTGAATGAATGAACTAATTGTATGAAATACTTTCGTCTTTACATAGTTGAATGTGCTGACAACAAAATCACACAAAAATTATCAATGGAAATCAAA
>JAODUE010028320.1:0-17763 GCA_027564755.1 Amblyopsis hoosieri
CCCAGCTCTGAGCCTGACTCCACCTTTAAAGTGTAACTGCACCCCAGCTCTGAGCCTGACTCCACCCACTACAACTTATGAAAATGTATCAAGGAGCTGAGTGAAGGGAGGGGAGGGGCTTAGAGGGTTAACGTTAACATTTGAATTTGATAAGGTATGAGCCCATGGAGAGTACAGATGAAAACCCACCAGGTCCTGGGGTGGTTTTTAACAGATATAACATGTAGTTCTGTTTTCCATAAACCATAAAATGCTGGGGAAAAAAATTGAATTTTGTCTAAATTAACACCAGGATTGATGTGTCTCATCACAGATTAATCATATTACTTCGTTTACAGCTCAAAAAGCAAATGTTACGGTGCAGTTTAACTTTAAGTCTCGTCTTGAAAAGTATCTTTTTCGTCAATTGTTTCATGTTTCTATTAATCGTTGCATGTTTTAGGTTTGTCACTCGGACATCCAAATAACATGTAGGCTATCTTAATGAATGGTTCTGCAAGCTGGAAAATTATACCTGTAGGTAAGAAATGTATGGCACGTTCCTATATGTTACACCAATGAAATGACCTATGTGATCTTTAATCGCATTCAACTGAAAATTTCCATTGCCGTGATTCGCAAGCGATCAAGCTTAATTGGATCTCGACCATTTTATAACCCCACGAAGGCACAGGATTCACAACTTCACATCATGAAGCACATGGTCCCCGAAGTAACTGCAGACATTACCATGGTGTTAAAAGTAAAAAATGGAGTCAACAATTGTAAGCTAATACACTTTTTGACATAAACTGAATATCTACTCACAGACGGTCCACTATAGCTGCCTGTTCTCTGTGTGCTGAAAAAACAATCTGGTATTTCTACATTGCCCTGGCTCTCTAAATGGGAACACAATCAAAGTGGTGCAGACCGCACGACATTACAGCACTATCCCAGCCTTGTCAATGTGTATCCAATTTGGGGAGCGGGGCTTCTGAGGGAGCACCCTACTGTATGTCACTGAAGGGAGAGGTGTTTTTGTTTTGATTGTGTTCAAATATAATAACCCCAACGACAGAGCTTACTGTTGAAGATCTGCAGGAGGCAGAAAAGTACATTATTTGCTTTGAACAAGCAAATAATGGGGTAGCATGACTCCACCTTTAACGGCAGAACTGATTCCAGATCGGGAAGGTTGTGTAAATTATGTAGCTGCCCATTTAGGCTTGAACTAGTGCTGATGGCTGTCATCTAGACTCTGTTACTATCTCAAATACCCCATTGTGTGGCTAACTATCATCTTTGCTCTGCAAGGATTTGAGTGTATCAATGCACCTGGAAAATAGGATTATTACAGGTCTCCCTACTGTGATGACAGAATGTCATGACCATGCTGAGTGTGTGTGTGTTTGTGTGTGTGTGTGTGTGTGTGTGGTAACATTTGCATGCAAAATACAAACAGCTATCAGATTGTACTTAAACACAGAAGACACAGAGTTATGGTTTCTCTATCTATTATCTGGCAGCAAGATCATCTTATCTGTTGATTGTTCATTCAAACCGATGCCTCATCGCCCAACTCTGTATGCAGGCAAGGTGCTAATAACCTGCAAAATCTTTATTTATTTCTTCTTCATTTACATTGCCAATGAGGTGGCAGAGTGAGAAGTGTTTTGTATTGGAGGTCCATTAGCTCAAAGAAAGTGTCCTCTAAACTAGAATAATTAGATTGGCACTGTTACATACTTAGTATAGCCAACTTGACAATAACAGAATTTTATCCTCATTGATTTTAAGGTTTCAGTAGCCTAAACACTACAAATGTTACTCTCCTAATGAAATCCACATTGCTCTTGTTTTTTAATGACTGCAATAGCCACTTAACACGTTTAGGGACATTTATTTAGGGTTTAGAAAAGACATAGAGCTACAACATATTTGCACTTTTGGTGTCTACAGCAAGTATCCAAACATATACTTTAACTCCAATTAAACTAAACAGTAAGTGCCGTTAACATTTCTAGCCATGTGTGCTTTGATTCTGTAAAGGATTACTGTCGTTAATAAAGCGATAGTAACTAGGACGTGTGGCTCGACTGGAGTAAAATGACTCTGAGTCTGGTTCAAAAAACTGTTGTTCATTTTTATAGTACGTAAATATTATGGATCAACTGCAAATGAGCTCTGCTGTACCAGCGCTGGTAGATGTTGCTCACATACAGTACACAGTAGCCTACCCTCTCGACCGTATCGAATATCGAATCAACAGGCAGGGACTGCGATCTAAAAATAAGTCTCACTACCAGATGCAATTCGCGACCAGCCGACTCCTACTTACCGCACATCTGATGCGATGGGCGACGATTTAAGCTAAATTAAACCTTTGTATCGCGGTGGTGGAAGTGAAGTGACTGCAGAAATCAAAGCCCGTGCGTATCTCAAGTGTTCGGCACGGAACCACAAATCCAACAACAGCCACGTACAGATATGCGAGTCAAACCCGAAATGCACCGTACAATTTGAAGTGAAAACATGCAAATGGTATTTTCTAGCGATAGAGAATAGCGGAATTGGTGGGGGAAGGGGATGCTGTACAGAGCTGGCGGCGGCCTGGCGGCGTTGGTTCCGCGGCGTATAACGTCCAAAAACACACATTGTGCGTTTCACACGTTAACGAACCCTTCTTGTGTTCCCTTAAAGGTAAGCTGACTTACCCGATGGGTTGACCGCAGCGGGAGTTGCCATGTTGGCTCGACGGGAAGAAACAACACGAAGCAGCGATGAAAATGACGCACAACACGGCGAGACACTATCTACTGTGGGGTTTGGCACGCGAGGCTCGCTCTTCTGGACATTCGTGGAAATAGTCCGAATACGGAGGCAGAGGGTGCTAATGTTCTGGAATGAAATGATTGTGTTTTAATGAATCCCTCCTAGACCTGACTTAAAAATGCAAGATGTCTGAATGGTAGCACCGCGAGACTTTCGCCTACTTGAATTAATGAATGTTGCACAGACTTCTCACTGTTGAGCTTGAGATGAAGCTATGCGTGCTGACATGGAGTTCGTTGTGCTTTGGTTTTGTAGGAATTGTCTTTATAGGAAATTCTTCCATTCAGCGCGTCTTTTGTAATATAGGCACACTATCGTGTAATTATATTGCTATTGACTTTACAAATACAAATGTGTATGTAAGTAGACAACAAAGGCACAAGCAGTGTAGTGGAACATTCAAATAAAATGCAAATAAAATGCAAATAATGCATCGTGCTGGCGAGGAAGCAGCTGAATCCCGACTATGTGGGGCTACTGCTACACTCAGTGAGGGAACAATCTAGCTGCCATTTCTCATATAAGGAAGTTGTTGTAAGGCCCCTCACAGTGACTGTAAATCGATTCCTGGCACTAGAACAGTAGGTGTTTTGGAACAAATGTAAAGGGATTAATCCGGGGAAACACATTATAGGTTCTAATATATGGTTCTAATATGTCTCATTCACAAATGTGTTCTTGCGTACTCATTTACTACTATGATATTATTTTGAAGTTTGAAATGAGAATTTTGAGATGAGAACCACAAATCCTATAACCCCCCCCCCCACACACACACACACACACATAACACAACCACACATTCCCATCTCTGGAATATCTGGACTAAGTGTAAACACAATTCTGTAAGTATCTAAATTTGTGGTCATTTTGTTCTTCCCAGTTGAGTTCAAGTTTCTTTATTGTCATGAGCACAGATGTTAACCTAAGAGTTGCTTGGTCCAAGGGTTAGCTCAACATTGCTCTGAAAAATAAGATAGCATTTACAATCAATTTATAATAGTGAGTGAAATGTAAATTACTTTGTACATGTCTGAGTTACAGGTTTTCATTGGTTTGCATTCCAGTCATCTTTAACCAGTTGTTAAACTTTAGTAAAAGGCTGATGGATTAAATATTACACTGTATTTAATAAAGTATAGATTTTATCCATCTTCCCTTAGATTGCTTTATTTATTTATTTTTAAGCACACAGTTCTATATTCTGCAGTATTTACTTCTTTCTGCTGGTTTACATTGAAGTGTTTTGTGTGATTGTGTTCTCAATATTCTCCTTATCTCGTGTCGGATTACAAGACTGATCACGTCATGTCACATGATACAATGGTGGCCAATAGGGGATGGAGAAAACTAGTAAAATATTTGATAAATTACATACAAGCAGCAGAATATTTCATGCCATTGTCAACATGAGCTACAGGAGAACTATAGTATACACACGTACAGGCTTATAAAGTTCAGCATCACTTTAAAGTTCTCAAATTTGAGTTAATGCCAAAAATGCACGCCGCATATTCCATACACACACACACACGCACAAGTATGTGCTCTGACATGCGCACGTGTCGTGCATGCACACAGACACACATATGCACGCACGGACAGATGCTTCAGAGTCTATGGCATGTATGAGCTGAACTGTGGCTTGTATCGTGTTGGTGACACTCGGATGCAGACAGTGGATGCAGCATCTCTGCACTATCTGATCCAGCCCTTGTTGCTAGACTTCCACTAATGCTCAGCCAGTTACGTTTACTTCCTTCTCTCTCTCTCTACCTCTCCTCTCTCTACCTCTCCTCTCTCTATCTCTCTCTGTCTTTTTCTCCTGCAATCCTCCCCCCCTCTCTCTCTCCCCTGCATCCCCCTGCCCCTCTCTCTCTCTCTCTCTCTCACTCTCTCTCTCTCTCTCTCTCTCTCTCTCTCCCCTGCATCTCCCAGCCTCTCTGTCTCACAGCAGCTCCTCGGAGCACACAAGGAGCCGTCCGTCCTCGGGCAGCCCCACAGGATGTGAGGAGAAGATCCGGTAAGGTGTGTGTGTGTGTTGTACATCTTCCCCTCCCCCCCGGCGGTTCTTCCTCATGCCACGGGAGGTGGGGAGGGGGGGAATAGTTGCCCCAGCATGCTGGCGTTCAGGTTTGGAGGGTGGTCGTCCACGGTCAGTTGGATTTGGGAGTGATCTGCTCTCCGGTGCTGAATTGACTCCAGAACTGTGCAAGAGAATAAGGTTTTAGGATGTGCAATACTGTGTCTGTGTGTGTGTGTGTGTGTGTGTGTGTTAACTTTTCTTGGGTATGTACTGTATGTGCATGTGAAATGCATAAAGCACCTTATTGCAAAGTGTCCATATGTGCAATTATGTGTACTTTCTGCCACGTAGCTGTCAGTTTGTTGCTGAGGGGATCTGTTTTCAGTCCGGTAGTTAAGGTGCTGCCACAGCATGTCCAGGGTTCCATCAAGCAGACATTTGTGGTCAGGGAGAAGTGCTTATGCAGGTTGTGTTGGTAAGAGCCGGTGCCTTTCTTATCGTCGCTCTGATCGTAACATATAACTGCTGCAGGGACTTCAGAAAGAGGCCCATTCACGTTTGTGCAAACGTCGTCGTGGGAAATAATGTGGCATGACAGTTTAATATAGTGCAAAGTGGGTGTGTACGTCCCTTCACAGTCTGAGATGCAGGCAGGGGCCTGGAAAATTCAGAAGCAACCTTGGTGAGAATGGCAGGCTATTACGATAGGTGTCTTGAAATGCTTCAAATCCTATCAATGCCGTGTTTGCACTTAAGTTTCTCTCCTCCTGCAGCAGTCATTAAATATCCCTGTAGACAGCCTAGCACGTCATCTGCAGGTATGTTTTTACATCATTTTCAGCAAACCGATAGGGTTTAACAGGACTAAAGACTTACCATAGTAGTGTGAATTAGAAATGAGGAACAATCTATATGAATATGATTCACATTTTAATAGAAGATTAGCAGGTTATTAGCTACAGTAATCCTGTTGGGGAATAACGGGATAATAAAATATTACAAATAGCAAAATGGTGCAACAGAAAAGAATTGTAATCCATTTCTAACCTAATGTAACTCTGAGCAAATTAAACAATACCGTATATGCAAAATGCATACCCATGTTATACAGATAATTAACATAGATACAGTATGTATTTGTATTTTCAGTGGATTAAAAGTATGTCTTAAAAGTACTATATACTCATCACAATTTCTTCATACTACCCACAAAACTCCAACTGTACGCTAGAGTTCACGGTTCATGTTTTGACAACACAAGTGGGGGGGTGTAGGTAATCACAAGAGGTTTCTGTTCACCTGTTCATGTGTGGGTTGTGTTGAAATGGAAAGGTTTTCTACAGATTTGAATTTTGTAAGTTCAGTTTGTGAGTGTGTGTGTGTGTAATGGGACCTTCCTATAATAAGTCAAGTATAAAACATTATTTTTTTATTGCTATAATTAAATTACATGGATGGATGAATGGATGGATGGATGGATGGATGGATGCTATAATTGGAGCAAGGTTTTAAGTCTTCCAACTGAAATGCAGTACCCCTTCAGTGCCATAAATTAATGAATCCATAAATACCTTAATAAGATGGCTGACATGGCCAGCACATAGGCTGACTACCAGCCATTATGGAGAAAGCCTTCCCTCCTAATATTAAAGTTAATATTATTAATCATCTATCATTTTCTGTCAGGAAGTAAAACTTGGATATTTAGTTTAGCATTTTGGAGAATCAGTTACAAACTGTAATATTGGAGTTTCACAAAAGATAATTGAGAAACATTACTTTTTCCACGAATTATGTGATTTTGTGATTATTTTAAATCCATGAATCAAAAGGCAGTTGCCTTTGCCCCGCTGTTATCCAGCTGAACACAAAGTAGACAATATATTCTATGTTCTCTATAGAGCTCATTGTATCATGTTGGCAGCCAGGTTTGACAAGGGGACACAGTCTGGGAGCAGCTAATAGGCTATGGCTTGAGTGACACCTGGACCAGCCAGTGTAGTATTTCCCCGCTGTTTGTCAGACAACATTCTGGCCAG
This sequence comes from Amblyopsis hoosieri, assembly GCA_027564755.1. Classification (NCBI taxonomy): domain Eukaryota; kingdom Metazoa; phylum Chordata; class Actinopteri; order Percopsiformes; family Amblyopsidae; genus Amblyopsis; species Amblyopsis hoosieri. Next base: position 6,880 of record JAODUE010028320.1, read on the forward strand.
TAGTGTGCGAGTGTGTCCATAAGGGATGGACCAATGATCAGAGAGTTAGCTGAGAGGAACTTTGGCACCCAGAGAGGGGCTCAATTGCCTATTTAGAAATGATTAGCGCTATCACTGTTGGCATGAAAGCTCCTCGAATATACTTAAAGAGAGCATTGCCCTTAATATAATCTGATATACATTACAGCAACCATATCCAGCCTGTGGATATACCTGAAATATTTAGATAGTCTCAGACAAAAAGGTCATCAAACACTGGCGGCATCAGAGGGGTGTCCAGGATGGCACTGCCCATCCCTGATATCTGATTGGCCACCCCGGGTGCCACCATATTTATTTATCCATCTAATGTGTTTGTGGTAATAGTAATCGTTAATATTTAAGGAAATGTTACTACTTTTTTGATTATACGGGGGAACAGGCGATAAAGGACCTGGATAATGAAGAGGGGGGCGCTGACCCAAAAAAGGTTGAGAACCACTGCTCTATATATTGTATCTGGTTATACTTAGTATGTCGAATACCAGTGTGTGTTCATTTATCTTAATTTAAATGTACTTATATAAACTATGCTATTAATGTCAACACAAATGCTATCTAATCTCCTTGATTCTTGAGCGTTATTTTATGAAAATATGTAGGATATCCATAGACCCATATTGTATATTCATAAAAACGTGTGTTCAGTAGGCCAATGTGAGTACAACACTGTGTGATTTAAGTAAATTGAGCTGCAGGTCTGAACTCTGGTTCAGTCAGGGCTACTTTGTCAAATAATATTTATTAACTTAATTATTTATTTATATGTTCTGGGTGCTCTTCCTGCCACAGGCAGCGAGAGCAGCAAGGGGACTCCCCAGAGGAACAGAACAGAGAAAGACATAAAGACAACGGACATCGAGCAACACAGACACACAAAAGAGCAGAGGGTGCGGTGGCAGGAGGAGGGAGCTAACGGGCTAGCAAGGGAAGCGGCAGGAAGAAGCAGACAACCAGCCTAATATATATATTATTATTATTATTATTATTATTATATATACACATATTCTATATATTCTAGTGGAACACACTCTCTGGTTAACTATCACTTCTACTTCAAATAAGCAGTCATAGGATGTATGCATGCTCCTTAAATACCAGGTTAGGGTTACGCACTAATCGTCTATGGACCCCCTGAAATAGCCTTGACCACCTCCTGGCCACCCCATAGTTAAAACTCTAGTTCTGCCTCTGCCTTAAAAACGCATAATAATAAAGTTCATTACTAGTGTCACCCTGCATTCACACTGCCGACGCATTCAACTCGCAAATCGCTCAATTGCTGATGAGCTGTTGCCAAGCCCTCTCTAGTGTTCAAATGCACAAATAGTAATAATAAAAAAAAAAACGATTTTGGAGGGAAATGTTTGTACAAATACTATTACCGGTATTACACTATGGGCCGCAAACATGCACTAGTGAAGATTAGCTATATAGCTATAGCTATCGAAAAGAATATGCAGAGAACATCTGTCCTGCCATTGGGTTATGCTGATCAATTACAGTTATAGCAACAACATTAACTGGTAATTTACATGTAAGGGGTCAATAATTAACAGTATTTTTGACACGAGGAAGGTACCACTGTCTTTGTTTTTCACAACACCGGCCACAGTGCGTGTCAAATAAAGCATTTGACCAATCGGCACAAACGCCGCCCTACCTGTTCCTGAACAAGAACATTTACCACCGCAAGATTATAGGAACAACTCAGGGATTAAAATTGTTAAAAGTTTAGTCAAATTCAGCTAATTCAATTGTTTCTCTCCTTTTGTGAGTTGTCTAAATGCACCTACAGTATATATACCTAGAAAAGGTAGGCCACCTACTCCTCGGAATGTTCTGGGCTGCAAGATAACAGGACGGTGATAACATTCCCTGGAGCACGTAGGTGGTCTGCGGTGTATGCCGAGAGCAGAGTGCCTGGGGGAGAGTACATTGTTAGTACTGTGTCCTGTATGTTGTTGAATCCTGGAATCACCCCTTTTTGGGTAAGACCATTTTTAGTAGGAAAAAAAAACAAAACAAAACGATAGAAAGTCTTCACTTCGTCCTTCACGCATTCAGGCGCAGACTGGCCACCTCAGCACGTCGCCTTAATTTGTTAGCGAGTCTAGTGCCTGTCTTTGAGTTGTTGAGGAATTGGAAAACAAAAAAAACAAAGAAGAAGAAGGAAGTATTGACTGCAGTGTAGCCCGGTCTGTTGGAGTTACAGGGGCAGGCTTGGCCACATGCTGCCCCTGTCTGCTCCTAAACTCTGCTCGGGCTCAACTCAAGAGGAGAGAGAATATAAAAAAGGATGGGGGGGGTCTGTCGTGGTCCCTGGAGTGCAAAGCAAGTAGCCACCTAGGGAGGGAGGGAGGGTATCACCTCGCAAGACCATCCTTATCCCGCAAGCTTTAGTTTGACTCAGTCAAGCTCTCTCAGTCTGGAGAGCTTGAAATCCTTGCGACTGAGCCCGAGTAGCAGTTTTACTAATGAGCGTCATGATAGCTGTGGGCGTAAACACCAACTAAAAACAACAATGACAGACAGACGGTTCATCCAATCAACTGCCAAGTATTTGCTGAAAGCGCCTGCCCTTTTCAAACAGTTTCGATGGACGGCTCCCTGGATGGACGTGTGTCTAACAATCCATCTGGCGTGTCAGGTTAGGCAGGGGAGGCAGCTATAGGCAGAATGACCCTTCTCCTGCTTGAAGCTCCCATCTAGCTCCCATCTGGCTCTATTGAGACCCGGGCGTAGCAGATGGGTCCGCAGACTTGACGCCTGCTTATATTGTCCTTTATTTTTAATTTAGTTTAAGCTTAAGGCCCCTTAATGCTCTGCCTTGAATATTACTCCAGTCGTAACCTGGTACCGATAAACCCCCTTTCCTTGTGAATCCCTCTGTTTCTCTCTTCCTTTATCTCCGTTGCTTCCATTTCTCCCAATTCATCCAGAGCCTGGCAGATGGGCTGTGATGAATGAGGGCAGGGGCCAGAACACTCCCCCCCCCACACACACACCCCTCCGCCTGAGCACGACAAATTAGAAGAATAGAAAGGGGTCTTACAGATTAGTGTGTGACCCTTTACTAACCTGACACACAAGCAGCCATCAGTTCACAGCAGATTTAACGCGCTTACACACAGTATGCTTTCTCCTCTCTCCCACTGGATGCTTTGATACAAGGAGGACTTAATCTGGCCTCAGGAAATAATGTTCATGTAATCAAGCATTACCAAAGCCAGACATCTTTCCTGCCCTATGTCTGTCTGTCTGTCTGTCTGTCTGTCTAACTGACAAAGACACACTGCTCCAGTTGTATGAAGAGCCTTTATATACTGTATTTCACAGTGTGTTTGAGTATGTATGTGTTTGTTACTCACACTGCTTACATCATTAATCATTCTAGTCAATTATAAGGGGGTAGTTGATGGAACTGACGTTATATTACAGCTGACTGATAACACCATCGGGAGCGGTTTATCTCTTCGTCCAGGAGAGAGAGAGAGAGAGAGAGAGAGAGAGAGAGATACTTTGTCTACTTGTCTCACCAGACCTCTGTTCTCCACACACACATTTCTCAGGATTCATGCTGGGGCTAATTTATGAAACCTGTCAGTCAACATCAGGCAGCCAGGCCACTGAATAGCGACGTTCGGGGAATGCCAATAGCAAGTATGATTAGAGCCATACGGCCAGAATATGTATGTGTAGACTCTGAGATAGACTCTTATCCACCCTACCCATTAATGTGTCTCTTGTTGCTATGTTTGTTTCCTCTCATAATAAGCCATTAAAGCATGCAGTCCTTGTTGTGGCCAGTGTGTTGAGTCACTAGAGAGGCCCCATGTGTCACTGTAGTGCAAACTGAAGCCCCATTCATCAGTATAATTAGAGCTTAATATACGAGTAATTAGCATTAATCAAAACATGGTTTATTAGTCGAGCTGTGATGTTCTTCTGCTTGCTTGTGCATTACTCCAGACCTATGTTATCTTAAAATAGATGTTTCCTCATGGGGAACATTTTATTGACCTTTAAATACCCCCAATATTTGTTTGCAGTTTTATCGATTTAAACAGGTTGTACTAATGACAAGGTTTAATCAATGTTTTGGTTCAGTCCTTCACAAACCTAGTGCGGCACCAGTGTCTTCGAAAAACATAAAATGGTTTAGTGCTCTGGGTGTTGGACTTCCAGCTGGAAGGTCGTGGGTTCAAACCCCAGTGCTGGCCTACCTGTAAGCATCCTTGCCTAACCCTTAACTGCTCCCGGTGGTTGGTCGCGCCTTGCATGGCAGCAATCACCATCGGTGTATGAATGTGTGTGACTGGGTGAATGTCATGCAAAATACTGTAAAGTGCTATATAAATGTGCCCATTTACCATTCCAGATTCCACATACTTTATTCACGTAAAGTCTGGGACACAGCGCTACTTTATTCACGTAAAGTCTGGGACACAGCGCTGGCTAACTGCGTCAATACCCATCTACTTGACAGGAGAGGTATTTTGATTGACATGCACGACGACCAACTACGTAACTCAATGACCAAGTTGGACGTTTAAAATTACAATGAAGAATTAGTTGGAAAACTAAACAACTTGACTCTGGCTGTTTACAGGTCTTGTATATCTAGTCAAAATAGCAGGTTACGGTTACTGCCTAAAATAAATAGAAATGTTTACATTTGTAAATAAAGCACTGCACTAGTGTCACACCGCCAAAGAAAATTGACAGTATCACATCCCAGAAGTCTGTTAATCCTAGACGGTTTATACTTTATGTATCAATCAGAGGTTCAGCAGATTATGTGACGTAGGGCTGATGTACTGAAGAGGCTGAGACTATCTAGTAGGCGCTGCACTTTCGAAACAGGTCGACACACTTACACTTTCTTACTAAAGCAGAGAAATCCCAAAGTGCTGACAGAGGCTTCTCTCTCTGCTCTGTGGGCGCACAAAGAGAGTCGTCCGCATAAAGAGGACATGAGAAGCACCAGTGGGATCTCTGTTATTATTAAACCCTGGTTATATTCACATGTCCCCAGGGCTAGCCCTCTCTCTCTCTCTCTCTCTCTCTCTCTCTCTCTCTGCCTCCTGCTCTCCCCGGGCTGACTGACAGTTCTTCACAGTGTGTATGGCAGTGCCGTGCGGCTTCACTCCATTAAACGGGAGGGGTGCTTGCAGACACGGAGATGTGAGTTCAAGGGTAAAGGAGGGTTATACTGATCAGACAGTAATAACATGAGACATGAGACAGGCTGTAAACATGTTTATTTCTGCTGTAAGGTTGGACATTATTACATGGCGGTCTATACTCGAACCTCCTGATAACGCCCACCCTGTTCCCACGCCTAAATTTCTAGACCTCTTCAATGAAAATTTTTTAAACATCCACCTCCATCTACAATCACCCTCCACCCCTGCTGAGAACCTGTCCTCCTGACCTCTCTGACCCGGCCACTGAAAAGTTCATTACTGAACTCATCATGAAATCAAAATCCTCTACCTGTCAACTTGATCCCATGCCCACTAGCCTCATCAAAACATGCCTTCCCTCCATATCTCGCCTGCTCACTGACACGAGTAACTCCTCTCTCGCCACCGGCTTCGTGCCCTGCACCCTGAACACTGCAGCTGTGACACCCACATTCAAGAAAACCAATGCTGACCCCAATGATCTGAACAACTTCCACCCCATCTCCAACCTTCCTTTCCTCTCCAAAACACTTGAGAGTGTGGTGGCCTCAACTCCTCAACCATCTAAACTCCTTAACTGAAACTTAAACTGTTTCCGTCTGGATTCCATCCCAAACACAGTACTGAAACGGCTCTTGTAAAAATCACAAAGGACCTCCTCTGTGCAGCGGACTCTGGCCTCCTATCAACCCTTGTCCTTCTTGACCTGCCTTCAACACCATCTCCCACTCCTCCTGGAACATCTGGCTGGCACTGGTATTTCAGAAGTCGCACTATCCTGGTGAGACACCACAACATTGACTTTCACTGCTACACGGACGACACGCAGCTCTACATCTCAACCGAACCCAGGCCAGTGTGGACATATAATCTCTCCACCTAGTCCTGGGTCTTCCCCAAGGCCTCCTCCCAGCTGGACGTGCCTGGAACACCTCCCTAGGGAGGCTCCCTGGGGGCATCCTTACCAGATTCCCGTTCCACCTCAGCTGCATCTTTTCCACGGATAGCCAAGCTTTTCACCCTATCTCTAAAGGAGATACTTGCCACCCTCCTGACAAACCCATTGCGGCCGCTAGTACTCGTGATGTAGTTCTTTCGGTCATGACCATAGGTGAGGGTAGGAACGAAAATTGACCAGTAGATCGAAATCTCTCTTTTCGTCACAATGGTGCGGTAAAGCGAGTGCCACTGCTGCAATTCTCCGGCCAATCTCCTGCTCCATTGTCTCCTCACTCGTGAACAAGATCCTGAGGTACCTCTTTACTTGGGCACTTCCACATTAGATGAATTGCTCAGCACCGGAGGTTTCCACTTGGTTCGGCCATTTTCTAATTCCAAAAGGGACAACAGGAGGAAATGACCTATAGCAGGACGCTCAGCACCTGAATGTTTACATGCAACTATTATATATGTTTTTAAATATCATAAGAACGGAACATTAAGATGAAATGCCATAGATTTCAGCTCTAAAAAGACTCACATATATTGAATGATGCAATAGCCAACCTTTAAAAATTAGATTCATTTGATCCAATCACAATGTAATTATATTCCTTGCAATCTGAAATGGAAGGCAAATAAATGGTTGTGGAAAATAAAAGCTAAAACTGGGACAAAATAGACGGAAGCCGAACGATCAATATTGTGGCCAGAGACAGGATTGCAATCAGAGCAGCTCAGATGGAGGTAAAAAGCCATGCTAATTGCTGGCATGGACCAATCGGGAACATTCACTTTCACTTTGCCAGCTAGTCCATCGCAGCATGTTCTGTTACAGCTCTCTCACCATTCCTGCATCCTCCCAGCTTGGCCACAAACAGGGTGGATGCTTTAATCCAATGTGCACATTACCACCATGGCATGGCCTGTTGCAAACGTTGCTATAATGCATTAGCAGATATTAGTTCCCAGCAGTAGAATATACAATATAGCCAATGAGGAGGCATCTCTGTGTACTCCAGAGCTCATTTCAGTTGTTTTGTAAATATATATTCAGTGTATAAGTTAAATATCTATTACACTGCATTCTACATACTGTAATATAGATATACGATAAGAATATAGCCTGAAATCACTTTTTAAATTGTAATTTAATAATACAAAAATAATTAAAAAATTTATATAATGTAATTTAATGTACACTGATTGATTAAAAGTACTAACAAACAGCACAAATAGAGCTTGAGTAGAACTCCCATTACTGTATGTATACTTATACAGTATCTCATTTCTGTTCTCCAAAGTCCAAAGAGATTGATATTTGTCAGACATGATGACTAAACAAACAGCCAATATGAAAGAGTAAAGTCTTCTGGCCATCGTTCACCAAGTCCTTAGTAATACATCATTCATGGAGATGGAGCTTATCTGCTGATGGAGCAGCACGAGTATTGATGGAGTTTTCTAAGCAAATCATAACAGTACTGGTGGTTGGAGCGATGCTTTGCTTGCTGCGGTTATTGTGCATGAATAGAACCATTTGTTTAAGAGGAAAAAATACCACACAGGATTCATTGGCTGTGTGTGATGAAACATGCAAATGCCACAGAATTTTGGTTGGCAATGTCATCTCTAAGGCATTAAAGGTGGAGTCAGGGATTCTGGAGAAAAATTGTTGATGGATGTCTCAACTCGATCAAAACACAAACACTGCCCACCTCATTGGAAATGCACTGGCAAGGCTGGGATAGTGTTGTGTGGTGCGGGCCTTTAAAAATGCATCAGAACCAATTTTCTTGAATGCCAGAGCCATGGAAATAACAGAGTTATGCCAATGGAAGTTCGGTTACATGGTTCATAAAGAGGCTAAACCTAAATCAAACTAAGGTATTCTTATTCATCAATCAAATGACCAATGTCTTAATGTTAACTCTTTTGAAGTTACTAATGTTATATGTAGTTTTTATATGTAGTTTTTCCAACTTCTTCTAAATCTTGGTCAGTACCACTGCAATGGGACGAGATGACCTAAATAGCTGATATGTATATTATTCACCTGCTGTTTGTGGGTTACAGTTTGGCCTGTCCTGAGCTTTGCGGTCGACTTTGAGTTTGGTTATATGCACAATTAAGCATTTTTTAAAACATTATACAAATGCAAATAGTTAATTGTGGAGGTGAGATTGAATATCAACAATAGAGTTCTCTCACTGAAAAGACCAAATAACACAATAAATGACAAAATATGAATGATAAACAGCATGACTACACAGTAACTAAATAGTATTTAACATGTAACTTGCAATAATGTAATTATCGTTTCTCGTGTATCTCCTGTAACTATTTAAGGATACAAAATGTAAAAAGTACAAGGGTTATTACCATTACTATTATATAAGGCATAAAGTGTACAAAATACACACAATATGTAACGTAATAATATCATCCACTTTTCTCCTGTATCCAATATTAATACATTAAGATATTAACATACACGTCCGAGTTGTCCAGTGTTATTACGTGAAAACAATGAGTGCAGTTACAAGTATTAGCAGCATCAGGTGGTTAGGTTTGCTTGGCCAACTGCTGAGGTATGTAACTCCCCCCCCCTCCCTTCCCACCCCTCCTCCGGAGACCAAAACAATTATTTGTACCAGGCTGTAAACACATTTACCTCTGCTGTAAATTTGGTCATTTTAACATGAGGGGATTATCTCGCTTTTGGAGGCAGCCTCAAGTGGCCATTCGAGGAACTGCAAACATGGGCACTTAAACGTAGGATTGGAATAACCCCAGTAAATCACACTGCACGTAATTCTGCAGCGACTCACTCCTCTAACCCTCCCCAGGGGGCGTGGCCAGCATGGTCCCAGCGAGTGTGGGCGGGGCCAGGGAGCATCAGCACCATCACCACCACCGGCAGCGGCGTCAGCGGTCGCCATGGAGACGGGGGCCACGGAGGAGCCGGCCTCGGTGGACGTGGACCAGGGCCTGACGCTGGCCTGCGTCGCCTTCCTCTGCCTGCTGCTGGCGGCCATGATCGTACGCTGCGCCAGGGTCATCATGGACCCCTACAGCGCCATCCCCACCTCCACCTGGGAGGAGCAGCACCTGGACGACTGACCCCTCCCCCACTCCACACCGTCTCGCAGAGCCAATCTTTACTTGACGTAAAGTCTGGGACACAGCGCTGGCTAACTGCGCCAAGACCCGCCTACTTGACAAGATATTTTGATTGACATGCACGACATGCAGACAGTGCCGATGGACGGCTGAGGTTGAGACTACAACTTGAACTGACTCACACACACACACACACACACACACACACACACACACACAGCACATTCAGACATCACTGAACACACACACATATTAGTGCATAAAATGATAGTTGCATAGTTGTCATTTAATTAGCGGATGCGTTGATCCAAAGCGATAGGCTTTGGATTCTAGGCTTAGGCTTCTAGCTCATTAACTCCATTGAACCCATGACCGTCCGCCTGGGAAATACTAGCGGCGAAGTCAAACTGAAGCTCGCAAGATCAGGATGGTTCAGATTTTCAGTTTGACTTTGCCGCGAGAATCAGTCCGGAGAGCTTGAAATCCTGGCGACTTGAGTTCGAGTAGCAACTGAACTGACCAAACAGCCCCGTCCTGATAGCTAAAGGCGTAGTTAAGGTTTGACGACAGTGAACGCTACTTGAAAACCACTTGAAAACAACAAACAGACAGACGATTCATCCAATCAACTGCCACGTACTATTTAAACATTTCAAACAGTTTCTATGGACAGCTCCCCAGCTGGACTCGTGTCTAACAATCCTCGTGTGGCGTGCCAGGTTAGGGAAAGGCTCCCAGACCACTAGGCTATCCTGCCTCCTGTGTACATATGCATAATGCACACACGTGCACATGCAGGCTGCTTGATGTGCACCTGCAACCATGCATGCGTTTGTGCACACCTGCTGCAGCTACAGGAGTGTGCACCGCTAGAACTAGCTTGATCACACTCACACACACACACAAGTATGCACGCACGCATGCATACACACACATGCACAGCCATGTCAAAGACACACACACATTTTCTACTCAACGGCTGTCAGAATGTGCTTGGAGATAGACGACTGTCCTAGTGTGGACCATCTGGGCAGAAGCGCTGGATGATGTGAGACCCAGACGGCTTCCTCTGCTCCAACCAGTAGCACACGTGCTGGTCTGCAAACAGCTACCTTTGTCTCCAGGAGCTGTGCGGAGGCATGCTCTACATTCCACATCTGGAGGTGGACGTGGACACCAGCGGGGGGTCTGCAGGACCTGCTGCGGCCACCGGGAAGTGTAGAACGCCTTTCCGGAACGCACTTTCCCTTTACACATGCACTGACAGACCTGACACATGAATGTGTATGTGGGGGCTGATTAAGGAACACGTCAGACTGGTATTGGTAAGGTGCTCCACGCCAGATAAGGAGCGCTCGTAATCAATCGAACGTAATCAATAATGTGGCAATGGATGGGGTGCGCCTCATTTTGACCAGAGCAAAATGGGGCGCTTTACTGTGTTAGGTCAAGTCAAGGTGATGAAACATATGCAAGGTTGGGTGTGAATGTAGTTTATACGTATTACAGTAGGTCAAGTCAAGGTGATGAAACATATGCAAGGTTGGGTGTGAATGTAGTTTATACCGTGTTAGGTCAGGTCAAGGTGATGAAA
>JAODUE010028331.1:0-22047 GCA_027564755.1 Amblyopsis hoosieri
AGACAACACAGCCCTCAGGTTCATAGGGGCACCCAAACCTCTCCACCACGATAAGGTGATGGTTCCTGGAGAGGCATATTATTATTATCGTTATTATAATTGTTATTATGCGACATCACCATACAGTAGCAACATTCCGTTGGACTTTTATGTCGTGCCGTCCAGAAAGCTGTACCGGTTTGCCGCCTTCCAATGGTCCATGTGAACGCAGCAATATGCTGCGTTCGATTTCGGCGCACGGTCTAAAATTGCAAGGCATACTGTAGTATTGAATACAAGCATTTCATATATTTGCATTTTAGGAAGTACGACACAACCATTTGATACTTGTACATTTGAAATTCATCTGAATTCTGAGATTTCTGACTGTGATGTGAAAGCTTTAGTTTCAGGCCTTTTTTCAATTTAGCAATTTGGATAATTTTCATGACATTCACAACACTATGCTTAACAACATACTGTACCTCTGTACACCTGCCCTTTATTATGAATTTTGATTTGGACAGGGACATTAACATAGTCAGTAATTCGAAGGTCAGTACTGCCCAAATGAAGCAGTTGTAAAAGGCTTTTGTTGATGAAGCAGTGTTAATTGAGAGTTGGCACGAGATCTATTCCCTTTAGCTCCCAAGGTCAAGCTAAGATGGTTCCCACGTGTTTTCTCTTTGGCTCCATTTTGACTACCATGTTGGTGCGCCTGTGAGAATAGTAGAGTCTAAAAAGGTTATTTGATTATACTGTGTACTATGTGTATTCAGATGTATAATATTCACATCACAATGTGAGCTTTTTGCCACTGTATTGACATATATGAGTTCACAGCTAGGTGACAGCAGCAATGTATAACCAGATAATGAAATGCCTGATTCGATATAGTTTGGTATCATTGTTACACAGTACATGTTCATACATTACATTACTTCTACTTTCAGTAATAAGCTCAGAAGGCATATATTCCACTCTCATGGTTTTCATTGATAGGGTGGCCCTTCACAAACACCATGTGCAAGATGAGTGGCTTTGTACAAGGAGTGTCTGTGTCAGCGTCAGTCTTTACTCTGGTGGCCATTGCTGTTGAAAGGTTAGTGCTTTTTGTTTAGTTATTTCTTCTTTTGTTCAATGCTAGTCTAGGCTCCATAAAGGTCACTGATTTATTTTCTTGTCCCACACCGCAGGTTCCGGTGCATAGTGTACCCTCTGCAGCCCAAGCTGACTATAAATGTTGCCAAGGCAACCATAGCGTTGATCTGGGTGCTTGCAGTGGTGATTATGTGTCCAGCCGCAGTGGTACTGACTGTGGAGATAGTCCCATATCATTACATGGTCTACAGCGAGGACGTCAACCTCACATACCCACTCCATACCTGCTATGAAAACTTTTCTAACCCACAAATGAGAAGGATCTACACTGCGGTGTTGTTTGCTCACATCTATGTGGTACCACTGACAGTAATCACTCTAATGTACGGGCGTATCGGGTTGAAGCTGTATTCCTCAGTGGTGTCTAATAGAGAGCCCCAGGAAGGGAACACTTCAGTTCAGGTTCCGGCCAGGAGAGGGGGCCGGCCAGTGATATCCCAGAAGAAGATCAGGGTGATAAAGATGCTAAGCGTGGTAGCGCTGCTCTTCATGCTGTCCTGGCTGCCTCTGTGGACTCTCATGATGATGACAGACTTTGCAGGCTTGGATCGGGACCAGCTTGACCTTCTGACCAGTTACATATTTCCCTTTGCCCACTGGCTGGCCTTCTCCAACTCTAGTGTCAACCCTATTATTTACGGCTACTACAACGAAAATTTCAAGAGGGGGTTCCAGGCTGTGTGGAAGTCCAGGCCACTCTGTTGCCTGTCACAGTGTCAGCATTGGGGCAGGAAGGCCCGGGTGAGCAGGGGAAGGATGCCTCCCCAGGGGGTCTGTGATGCCAGTGCCCTCAGAGAAACCACAAGCAATCCCAACCGTCTGGCGTTAGGAGCCAGAAACAGAGTCCATACCAACCAGATCCTGACTGACACTGTTCGTCTGGAGTTGGAGCTGAAAGGCAGTTCCAGGGTGGGATGCATGGTGGTCCACTCAGGAGAAAGTTATGAGAAAGACAGCTCGGAAATAGCAGGTGTAAAACAGAAGGAAAAGACGGGCAAAGATGGCGAAAGAGTTGGTACACTCCAAGTTTCAGTGTGTCAGGCATGGAACGGTTAGTAGGTCAACCACACACTGTTTTTCAAAATGTAGTACTGTACTTCAAAATGGAATTATTTAGTGGCAGGAACAGACCACAAATAAGGAATGACCGTATGTAACTTGAAGTACTTGGTATGAGACCATTGGCTGTACTGGTTGATCTGTAACACTGGCAACAGATTGTTTACATAGCAGACACTTAAGCTGCAGCACAGAAGATCTTATGTCCGTATTTTGTTTTCGTGTTGAATTGGTCATCACTTGTGAACATCATCGGATGGCAGATTGAATCCACCAATATGATATTACTGACACAACAGGTTGGCTGACAAGTCTGTTTGTCGGCTACTGCTGTATCTGAAGAATCTGTCTTTTGCTGGCTTCATGCCAATGCATGTTGAATAATGGTGAACCATCTTGGTCGGAATGCCCATATTGCATTGACAGACAAGTAAATTAAGTAAATCAACTAAATTAGTAAATTATATTCATAGTAGATTATACAATCAGACATCCATTTAAAACAATGGCAATTAAATTATTATTTTAATTGAAAAGAGTATGCATAGTTAAACAAAACTGACCAATTTATTTAAATATATTATAATACATAATTTATTTATAGATATTTTAATATATTTAAATTGAGAATTTAAATATACTGTATTTAAATAAAGTAATTTTGTATTTAAAATATATTCCAGAGCAGTGATGAACACATACTATATAGTTCCTTGTTTTGTTTATTTTAATATCAATATCAATTTCAACTTTTTCATTTAGAAAGTTGTTGAACATCTGTCAATCGTATGTCCATCCCATTCCTTGTATGGTCTAAGCTCGAATACCTATAGCCTATGCCGCGTTCACACTTCAAAAGTTCCAATGTAATTTCTCCCAGATACTACCAGGACCATTCCATTCAAATACATGGAAGAGTAACTGCTCCGTAAAAACAAAACAGTTTTGCTGTAAACTAAGTAATAAGACTGAACTGTAATGGGAAACATCACTACTGATGTTAATATTGACATACTCCCAATTATTAGAAAAATATGCATTTTACGGACTGAGAATGGCTCTACATGTCATATCTGTAAAAAATTGTCCAGGACCTGGCTGGTTTCCAATTGTACTAATCATCCGCTCATGCGTCATTAACAATGTTACGAGGTTCTGGTGGGTTTATTTGGAACTTGGTGATGAATGGGTTTTTGTTTTAATTCGCCATTTCAAGGCACATTTACTATAGTGGTATTCCCCTGAACAAAAGTTAGAAAACGAGCCATACTACTGTAATACTATAATGTACTTACAGTATCACAGGAAGGTCTGCTGTGCCAAATGACCTGGGTAAAGACACCCAAAAAATATTCAGGAAGAAATCATTTTCATAATTTATTTTATGTCAGTGTTGTTATTATTTCAGCAGTATGCCTTTTTGATGGAAGGAACTTGTGAAGCCTTTTTGTGCCACATGAACATATCTGCTTTGAGTCATAATGTTTAGATAATTGTATATTGTGAAACTGCTTTACTGTGATGATTGTAAATCGCTTTGCTCATTGTGAAGTATTACAACTCAGGTGTCATGTGAAATCTATGTGAATTACCCTGTAGGTTGTACATGTCTTAACACATGTCACAAGTGCTTAAAACATGTATTTTCATTGTAAATATATGATTATATTGTTATTATATGATATTATATGGTTAGATACAAATTTACATAACAGTGGATTGATATCCCTGCTAAAAAATCCAGCATAATGAATTCCGTGCTAGTCCAGGCTGGTTAGTGCTGGGGTAGTGCTGGTCTAGCTGGTATACCAGCACACCAGCAAACACCATCAAACAGCATGGGATGCCGGGGTACTAGCAACCAGCATGCAAAACATACCTTATGCTGGTGACCAGCAATTCTGACTTTTTTAGCAGGGATCAGATTAGAACTACACTGTAATGTATTATTTATGTAACTGTTACTGCTGTATTTGTAAGCATTTATGGTTTAATATATTTTTGAAAGATTGACACTATTGAAAAATGCTCTATTGTAGGTATTTTTAAAACTAAAGTGCATTGTATAACTGATTTGAAGTCAGTCGGATTGTTACATGTTGGACATACGGTACTGTAGATGTTTTTATAGCAGAACCTTGAGGAGCAAATGCTATATGAGCATTGCATAAAGCAGTTCCCAGCCCACTGAGTGCTTGGTATGTTTGTAGAACAGTCATATTGATTGGTAGACTTATTTCAAGCTACTCATCTCTGCAATGTAAATGTTTTCTTTTCATGTGAAATAAAAATGTATTTCTTTTTATCAGCCTACAATAGAGATCTAAAAGTGTAGCCAGCATGAGTTTCATTTGGGTCTCAAATGGCCAGCAATCTAAAAGTTTTTGTTTTAAAACCTTTATATTTATACAGTATGTGATTTAGTGCAATATGCCATCAGTGCAAGCCTCTCAGATGCTTACGCTGAGCCTTCTGAATCCAAATTGGACAATACTGTGAGCGGTCGGTAACGACAAACACAAGACTACAAAACCAAGGAATTTAATACAAAACA
This sequence comes from Amblyopsis hoosieri, assembly GCA_027564755.1. Classification (NCBI taxonomy): domain Eukaryota; kingdom Metazoa; phylum Chordata; class Actinopteri; order Percopsiformes; family Amblyopsidae; genus Amblyopsis; species Amblyopsis hoosieri. The sequence goes on from JAODUE010028331.1 coordinate 4,754, forward strand.
AAGCTATACAGAATACAGAGCCACACAGGGTTGTTTGAACAGAAAAGCTTAACATTAGCGTTGCTACAAGAATAACCCGCAAGGGTTGGAACACAAAAGACAACTAATAAAGGGAGAGCACAACCACTCAACCAGAAACAGGTGCGGGAGTCCCTGACTGCCACCTGTCACAGATCGGTGATTATTACTCCGGGGAGCGGGAGCGTGTGTGAGAGGCTGGTACCGCCCCGCCACGGGACGTAGGCGTGACAAATACCCTATTTGCTAAATGCCCTGCCCTGTCCAAAATATGGTATTTGTATAATACTACTACATTACAAAATTGCATATAGCGTATATAATACATAGCCTACACATAATTACATTATTGTTGTGAGGCAGCATATGTTTCAGTGCACTGATACGTAAATAACACGTAGTATAATTAGCAAATCCAAGGGCCTTTACTTGGCCTTAGAAACCAGTTACAATATGTATAGCAATTAAATGTGTATGTTTTACTGTAAAAAGTAAGGTACACTCCTCAATTACCTAACAGACTCCAGAACCTTAAATGTTCTTTACAGTCCATTGTTGGGTTCGAGGGTCTTTAGTCTCCTTCTAAACTACCCCCCTTAAAAAAAAAAAAAATCTATATTTAGAAACTGAGCATGTTTTCTTTTTTTATCAGTAATAATGTATGTATGATAAGGCCCAGGTAACCAATGAGACAGCTCACAATGTGTAAAACAAGAACATGCTTAGCAAAACATGATTAAGTATACATTGTAGCAAACATCTCTCTGGCTGGATTAGTGTCTTGCAGCCTACAGGTGTATCAACATGTGTGTTGCAACTTAGAGCCATGGCCAGCATGCACACACAAGTGGACTGTGAAGAGAAATTAGCTGAATTATAGAAATAGAGTATTAACATACAATTGTTGATTTAAGTTGCATATTTATTTGTATTTGCACTTTTATGTTGTCCTTGTTAGTTTCAGTGCATTGAGCAATGATACATGTTATAGTTTGTACATTAATTGTGTTATCAATATGACACCATGATTAGTCCCACATCAATCGTCTTTTAATTCTGACCTCAATAAATGTGATGTCATCAGCACTATTTGCTTCCATGTATGTTTCATATCAGCTACTAGCTATATTATTCGGTCTATACATAAAGTATAAACAGCTGTTTTTTTGTAGTTTTTGATTATGTTGGATGGATGGGAACAAAGTGGCCTTGATTTCTTTATTTTGAGAGAATTATCTTACTCTGCTCGAATTCCCAGAGAATTCATAGACCACTGTTATGGTAAAAAAAACAGAAGCCTTTTCAGAACAGATGCTAAACCCAAAAATATATTCAATTATATTTTCTGGAACACAGTTGTTATACAAAGGCAAATCATCTGCCTGAAAGCCATTTACTGTATGATAGCACCTGTTTTGCTAATAGCAACAAGTTGAATGCTTTCATCACATTATACAATAAAGTAGATACCGAAAAGAGAAGCCTCTAATTTTTTGTTTATACATTAATGGACTACTTACTAGTATTGAAGATAATGATGATGGTAAAATGGAATGGCAAGCTCATTCATGGTCAATATTAAGTTGCAATAAAGAACAGCTTGCATCATTGCAGCGGATAGACTTATTGACCAGCAATGGTAATGTGATAGGCAACGTGATGAATGTTAATTAGTTACCCAAACAGTTTGTGTCAAACCTAATTTGTGCAACACCTTTGCTTAAGTCTTCCAAGCATTATATTGCCATTAGAAATTGCAGTAATTTCAAAGTACAGCTTGAATGGAAGCAAAAACTACTGTTATTTGGCCCACATGTTCACCATTATCTGATCCGATATAACCGGTGGCAATCATAAATTGAAGCTTGAACTCGCCTTCCTTGCACACAATTGACCTATTAAGTGCATTAGAAAACCAGTGTAGTATCCTACAGCTCTCATCCACTGAGTGCAATCTGACCATGACATAGGCCTAAAGCCAAATGCCCTCTTGGTTTCAGCTTCATATAACTTCCAAGAGTTATTTTACATTTTAGAAGGCACAGGGTTATTGAATTTGTGTTCCTATAATACACACTAGGCTTTGTTAAGTGGACTCTCAAGCAACTGCAGCAACAGTTAACTGAACAAGTTCATGTATTTTCTAATTGCTTATTCATCATTACATTTGTTTCTATGGTTTTTGTTATTACTTGAGTAGCTGCACAAATAAACATCTTGAAAAAAGGGTTCAAATTACATTGATTAAAAAATATATATTTCTGATTGCATCGTTTTCTGATTGCGCTGATCCTTTTTGGAGTATGAGTTGTGTTGTGGGAAGTGAATAGTAATTCCAAATTTCAGTGTACTGGTTTATAGCTATAGAAATGTGTTTTTAGGAGGTGGCAGTTTTTGATATACAAGATATGCATGAAGGAAGCCAGAAACTGTATAGATCTATACATGTTAATTGTTGACCAGCAAAAGGCTAATCAGTGATATCCTGAATTTTCCACATAAGGATTTTGGAATTTTCTGCAGTTTATGGCAGGTCTTGCAAAACTGTCTAGCAATACATTAATTTGATGTAATCTACACTATGCTACAAGGGTTCCCTAAAACATACGAATAGGGTTATAACGTCTCAATAAAATACATAAATTTTACTGAATTATCAATCTAGAGCCATTCATGTCTACAATGCACAGCAACAATCATTACATATGGCAACCCTGACGAAGCTGCTACTGTAGTTGTGCCAGCCAGCTGCTTGCTTTCTGGAACATTTGACTTTGCTAAAGTGCAATTAAATATGAACAGATAATGGGTGCTTCTCTGAGACCTGGACGCCCTTCCAAATATGGAGGCTTCCAAGCTGCATGTAGTTGAATTAATTCAGCTTTGTCAGAACATTTTCCTTTCTGTGTTGAATTATATTAACTATTGCATTCAAACATGACTACTGGTATTGAAACTCTTAGCATGGCTTTTGAACTACACTCCCATCATGGTCACTGTCTTGTTATTTTGTATTATATTCGACAAGGTTGCTCCTTACATGATTTAAGTTCATTGATTCAAGTTTGGGGTAATTTAGGACCGTCCTTGTTTTGGATAGAAAAGCTAACTAGCTAAAAAGCTAGACATAAAAATATAAAATTGAGCAGAAATACAGGAGACACGGTAAAAGCTGTAAATAACGTTTGTTGAAATAGCAGATTTATATCTGTCTACATAACCGTATAGAGGCCCATTTTATTCAACCATAACTTGTTCCAATTGCACAATGAGTTAGCTAATCTATGTTAATAATTAAAATAAATATATATGCTAAGTGATGATTTGAAATTCCTTTAGCAATTATGTAAGCACATGTGAAAACTGTTATGCTGATGCAAGCAGCAATAAGGCCTTCTTTAGACTAGTTGAATATCTGAAGAATCTGCATTTGTGAGTTAGTTTACAGGCTCAAAATTTCCAGAAAAAAAAAAAATCTTCTGAAACTGGGAACATTTATTTAAGACACATGAATATAAAAAGGACAATCAAACTGAGAAATGTAGTAGGTCTTCTAAAACAAAGAAAACAGGCTGATAACTTTCAGAAGCAGACACAAATGTATTCCCTTGTAACGTGTAGACTCAGCTGAACCTCTGAGGCAAAATCTAAAGTCCCTGTGGTTACACAGATTCCTTTTGATTTCATAATCCTTTTATCAATAACCATTTCATTTCCATTTCAATTCATGCCGAGCATTGCACACATTAACACACACTCACACAATCCAAATGCTCTCACAAACCCTAAATTATACAAATACACACATCTTTGACTGTACATGTTGACACAGCAAGGGGCAGGTGTGTGTGTGTGTGCGCTCAGTGTTGCCCGGCGTCTCTTATCCTGCAGGCCACAGCTGTGATGAGCGCTGCTCCTTTCCCACTGCCGTCCTCCGACTGTAGGAAGCTGACCTGACACTGGGGCGCCAGGTCGAGCACCGTTTGATGCATGACGCTGGAGAAGCTGTTGTTGGGAGAGGTTGAAAGAACGCCATTGTGAAACATAGTGTTAAGACTGCTATGACATTTTGGCTATAGTATAGACTTATTCACGTCTGTTGACATTTGATAACAACCATTATAACACAAGGGTGGAGATCAGTGAAGGACTAATACTCTAAAATGTTCTTGTACTGTAGAAATTTAGGTTTCTAAAAAAGACGTTTATTTCAAGAACTAACGCCAAGATGTGCTACATTTTCTCCTGCATGCTGTCAAAGTCGGAAGTTGGAAGTCTGTCTTTAAATGTCAGCCGCCAAGCTGCACATTGACTATTATAACAAAGGAGATGCTGTGACAGCCCTTTTAACAGTAGGGATCTTTACAACAACATCGTAACTGTGCTGCCAGTGATGAATTCATGGCTCAACAGGAGGTGTTCACCAATACAAGAAATTCACTCTCCCTTCTATGTCCTTGGTAAATCCCTGAAAGTTCAAATCTTATTCTATGGTGGCTAGCAAATTATATATTGTGGTGGCTAGCAAAGGATTTATTGTGGGAACAAACTTTAATTCAATAAAAACAAGTTATTTGACAGTTAAAGCTGAATTATCTATTTCCTATATACTATTTCATCTGGGTGCTCCGATTTCCCACACTAAAAAATGTCAGGTTCACTCTCCAGTCAGTGCCATCTAACCTGTGACACTGGCAACAATCCCGCTACAAGTGTGTGAGACAATAAAAGCACCTTTAGCTTTACTAGCTTGGAATAGTACTGAACATTAGATGGCAGCACATGTAGATAGCAGCACATACAGTATCTCAACCCCTCCTGCACCCATTCATTATTCATTATCACGCACAGCTACCCATTCATTATCACGCCCAGCTACAGTATCACAACTTCTGAACCAAAGCGAGAGCTAATACCTCCATGTATTCGGTCTGAGTGCACTCACCATAACCAACGCTCCTGAACCAAATGATTGCATGGCTATTCCAGGATTGCTAAAATAGCAACATGTGTGACATAGGAGTTGCAGCTCTCCGTGAAATCTATTATGGCAGTACTCATATCTTCCATTATAGCAAAGAATCATGCTTTAGAAATATGACTAAATCACAATAAAGCCAAAACAAGTCCCTACCAACTGTCCATGCAATGCTAATAAAAAGGAGAAGACAGCTTCAGGTAAAGCTTTTTAGAATCTCATCGCATGGTGGTAGGAACAAAAAACAGATTATGTGTTTTAAAAATCCCTACCAAAACCTTAATAGCCGAGTCTGTGCAACTCGACTCAAACTGGAAATCACACTTACTAATAAAGTAAATAAAGTAATTGCGTACTGTGTGAAACACGATTTCAGCTATTTACTGTAATACTTTTGATTATTATTATTATTATTATTATGTTATCAAATTTGATCACTCCACTAATCACTTTGAGATGATGGGTGCTTCACACCATTTAGAAAATTGCTCCAAACAGTCTTCTTCTACTGCTACTACTGTGAGTTATGTAAGAGCAGTCCTTACTGTGGGTGCAGCTTGTAGAGGGTGCCGTCCACGCCAACAGTGATTTGGAGCAGCTCCAGGTTGCGGTTCTGACGGATCTTGTCCACTACGGCTGCCAGGCCTGCGCCACAGAGCTGGGCGGCCCGCCGCGCCACCACGCTGCACACCTCCTTGACCAGTATGCTGTCGTCACAGGTGGAGCTGGTGAGGCCCAGGTGCTGGAGGATGGAGCGCACCTGTCTCAGTGCTAGACGATCGCTTTATGGGGAGGGGTAGGGTGAGAAAGGTGTCAATGTTAGCACCTTGTGCTCTGTGTGGTCTATTGGTCATATGAAGATATACTGGGATACTGATGTTGACACCTATGTTTTTTTTTTATACAGTAAATGTGTGGGCAGGCCAGCTATCAAGAACAGATTTCATATAAGATCCTGAAAATTAATTATTTTACAGTCCCCTCCAAAAGGAATTGAAAAAGCAAGGCTTATTTGTCTTTGCGCTACACTGAGGACAATAGTTTGATATCAAAAGATGTGCATGAGACGACATAAACCGAATTTCATCTAGCTACTTAGAATTTAGTCATAACTTTTATATACATTCAAATACTACAAAAAAAGTTGACCCAAAGGTTTTTCCATTCAAGGCCATTACCAAAACAAGTTTACATGAATACACTGAATATATAAAAAAAATTAAAGCAAAATGTAATAAAATAAAATAAATTAAGAGAAACTAAATAAATACAACAACAGATTATAACACAAAGAGGATGCTGAATATAAATTAAGAGTGCATTAAACAAAAGTCCACAAAAGCACACAGCTCCATTCATCTCCATCCATGCTGATTATTTGGTACCTTCCAGCAGTAGGCAAAGCTCATTGATGGGTCTTTCAATCACACTTGTTTGAATTTGAAGATTGACTGACCGCACAACATTGCATTAGATAGTTTCAAGCACTCTGCCCAGAATTATATGAGCCCTATCGTACCCCTGGTGCCAAGTGTGACACAAGTATCCTTGCTAGTTTCAGACCAATGCAGTTGTCATTTTCTCATACAGCAGCTACATTGTCTAAGTAGCAAATGCAGTTTCACCCATCTGACCACCCGTGGGCATGTTCGTCTACAAATTAGGTGTTGTCAGTTGCATTGTCGGTTGCGTGACTGACTACCGTAAACAACATTAGGTCTGAATTAATTCACTTAATTTAAGGGCGCATTACTAAGAGAGTATTCAAATATGCACCTATATCTGCCACTCTGCTGCTGCTTCTCACACTGGACCACTTGTGTTTTTCTTGAAGAAATGGTAGGGTAGGCATAAATATAGAGTCCAACATTTACAGAACATCTGTTAAATACTTGACTAGCGCTTCCAGCACCGTCCAGCATACATGTCTAACTTGTTAAATGTTCCAGGATGAGCAGTGCTTGACCTCAACAGCAGAATGGGTTTTGGAGTGAGGGCCTCTAGATCATGTTATGGATCCTTTCCCAGTCTCCATTGTTAGCAGACCGTCATTTAATATACTTTACTGTAGCTTCTACCTCCAATGAAAGTGCAAAGTAGCGGTGCACAATATATCGACTTGCCCAATATCATATCGAAAATGTTGCAGGAAGTGCAATATTCACTTTGTTTTGTGGAGAGATGCGTCCATTGGCTGTTTGGCTTAGCTGTGTTTGATTTAGACAGAAAATTAAGATGTGTGGCTGAGGAAGCTAATTACATAATAGAGATAGAAAAAAAAAAAAAAGAATGCCTCCTCGGTAGTTGGAATTGGAACTGTTGTTGTACAAGTCCAATATGACAGATAGACAATATGTCAGATGAAGATGAAAAGGCATTATGCATTTTCCCATAATGCTTTGGGTTTTTACTTATGTTTAAAAATATCAAAATTAATATCAATATTGCAATTTTTATGACCAATATCGCAATATCACATTTTATCATTATCGTGCACCCCTAGTGCAAAGACATTCAAATTGACAAACTGAACAAAGTACTTGCCTCACATTTCTTATTAATCTTCCCTACATGGTTGAATTATCCTGGGGGTTACAGCTCCATTGTATGCCTCTCTCCAGTAGATCATTTTTAAATGTACAATAATTTAGCTCGTTTAGTGCACTTAATTCCTGTTCTGCTCCATTGTCAGATCTCATGTTTGACTTTACCCTACAAAACATATAAATCACCATATAGCTTGTACGTATAAGTCTGTGTGTACAGGTACAGTAGGAGTTGGTCACTCACAAGTATATAGCTTAACTAGACATGTAGTTAAATAGGACTCTATATCTCTTGCCAAGGATGCAACCTATTTTCACTTGGGCCAAAACATTTATTCCAACAGGAGATACGGTCTGGTTGGAGCTTTTCTTGTGGCAGATCAGACATTTTTAATTCCAATATTTTCCTTTGACACATTGACATGTGACACACTTTCAAATCACTTTTCTTGCAGCAGAGTTGCCACTAATAATCCAGTATTACTAGCGTAGCTTTGAGAGTATGCAATTTATCCCACAATGTTCAAAATTTCCAGGCACCGTATACAGTATTCTGCACAATCAAGGTTGATATGTGATTATGATTAGGCAAAATTATAGGAATTCTTTTTGTGAAAATATATTGAAGATCCACTTAGTATTACTCCCACGCTCAGCATACCGTTCTCATTGAATCTAGTTTGACAAGGCAGCTTCCTTTTGGGACAGTGGACTCCATTTCTAGTTTCAACATTTCAGTTCGAAATAGTTGTTTTGATTAACTCAGAGATAGTTGCCTCTTATGCATTATCAAAGTCTTCAACATAAGTTTGACCAGCAGTGGCGGCTGACCATTAGAGGGCTAGGTCACCGCCCTCCCTAGTGGATCTGAGTATTTAGATTTTTTGAATACATTTGCTTACATTAAAACATTCCTAATGTCTATTTTATGTATGAGTGTTTTTAAAATGCACATTGTTAATATAGTCATTATCAATGTGTTTGAGGGGAAAATGTGCTTCCCGTTCATCTGGTTCATGACATTCCATATCTCTCTTCTTGGGCGCTAGAAGAATTGCCCATTGAGTGCAGCAATGCAGCAGAGATAGCTGATGACGCAATATACGATGTAGCAACATACATTTAGCCAATCAGCACCATCGAATCTTACGCTGAACGGGCACTCAAGGCCGGTGTACTTTAAGCAGACAGGGACACAGACGTAGCGGTGTTATGACAACGATAAACATGGCTACTCAAGACGCAGGATCCATATTTTAGCTGCACCCAAATACAATCATTTAAAAAATAACAACCATTTGTGAGAACTACAAACTACTACTACAAAACTACAAACTTGGCTCAGATCAACCTGACTGAAAATGAGACAACAGCAAAAGGTAGGCTTCTCCCGTTATAGGCTAGAACCGACATTCTAACTGGATGCAGTCATGTCGCTGGCGTGTTGCTTGCTGGGGACTGGAATACGCTGAGTACTGAGTAGTTTAACATTAAGTAGACTCTCTCACTGATAGGGCCTACTTTCACTGCAAAACTTTACTGTGCAGATAGGGCTGCTGTAGCGGTTACAATATAATGTTTGTGTGTTGTAGGCGATGTTATCTTCCACTGCGCAATATCATATGATCGCGCGCACCAGATGTCTGCACTCTGTTGCAGAGCCAGATGTTCAAATCATATAGCCTAATGTAGCCTATTTGTGCTGTATGTGGCTATGTTCTTTTCCTCTGTGCTCGACAGCCTTTTACTATTCAGCAATGCTGTGTGCAATGGCCGGGGTTTGGTAGATGCAGATTGAACAAGCCTCTGTACGAAGTTGGCACCTCATAACAAGCAGGCTATTTCAAGTAGGCCTATAGTTTGTGTGCACGCAAAATAAAAACGCGTGCTCAAGCATTTGCCTATGATGCATGGGCAGAGTTGCCAAGAGATTTAACATTTTATTTCTGGACACTGGACAGGCTACTCAAAATATTGTGTTAAAAAAAAATTAACAGAAGCTAGCAAGTTTTAAGTGAATCCAGCTCATGTTTCCTTCTATTCAGATTCCCAAGACCTGAATGGCTGTTCAGAACAGACAGTGTTTATGTAATATGTGTTTCCTCTGAATAGGCTACATGAATCAAAGACAGGTGTGCTCTAATCTCAGATCGTTACCTGTATAAAAGACAGGTGTGCTCCTAATCTCAGCTCATTACCTGTATCAAAGACAGGTGTGCTCCTAATCTCATTTTGTTACCTGTATAAAAGACAGGTGTGCTCTTAATCTCAGATCGTTACCTGTATAAAAGACAGGTGTGCTCCTAATCTCAGCTCATTATCTGTATAAAAGACAGATGGGCTCCTAATCTCAGATCATTACCTGTATCAAAGACAGGTGTGCTCCTAATCTCATTTTGTTACCTGTATCAAAGACAGGTGTGCTCCTAATCTCAGATCGTTACCTGTATAAAAGACAGGTGTGCTCCTAATCTCAGCTCATTACCTGTATAAAAGACAGGTGTGCTCCTAATCTCATTTTGTTACCTGTATAAAAGACACCTGTCCACAGAAGCAAGCAATCAATCAGATTCCAAACTCTCCACCATGGCCAAGACCAAAGAGCTGTCCTGTCTTGTCAGGGACAAGATTGTAGATTTACACAAGACTGGAATGGTCTACAAGACCACTGCCAAGCAGCTTGGCGAGATGGTTGGTGAGGCAGTTGGTGCAATTATTCGCAAATGGAGGAAACACAAAATAATGGTCAGATGAGACCAAAATCTAGCTCTTGGCATCAACTCAACTCGCTGTGTTTGGAGGAGGAATGTTGCCTATGACGCCAAGTGCACCATCCCCACCATCAAACATTATGGTGTGGTGGAAACATAATGCTTTGGGGGTGTTTTTCTGATGGACAGGACAACTTCACCACATTAAAGGGCTGATGGTCGGGGCCATGTACTGTCAAATCTTGACAGAGAACCTCCTTCCTTCAGCCAGGGACTTGGCAATGGGTCGTGGATGGGTATTCCAGCATGATAATAACCCAAGACACACGGCCAAGGCAACAAAGGAGTGGCTCAAGAAGAAGCAGATTAAGGTTCTGGAGTGGCCTAGCCAGTCTCCAGACCTCAATCCCATAGTCTCCCCAAAATCTGTGGAGGGAGTTGAAAGCTTGAGTTGCCAAATGTCAGACTCTTTTAATGACTTGGAGAAGATCTGCAAAGAGTGGGACAAAATCCCTCCTGGGATGTCTGCAAACCTGGTGGCCAACTACAAGAACTGTCTGACCTCTGTGATTGCCAAAAAGGGTTTTGCCTCTCACTGTTACAATTAAAATGATACACTGATCATTTCTTTGTCAGTGGGTAAACGCACAAAATCAGCAGGGGATCAAAAAAAAAAGTTCCTATATAAAATTAAAAAAAATGATAAATTGTTTACCGCACACAGAATTGACAAGCATTGCTGATACTACATTGAGAATAATTAATTTAAATATGTCCATCTCTATCAGCATGACAGCTAATAAGCTATATTGTCTCATATGTTATAGGGGTACAGAATTACATGTATTCCGTTTTTGATTCCCCAACTCTCTCAATTCTTAGAGCAAAAGTGAGTCCATTTTGAATATGTAGAGTGCCACAAGAATATACTGTATATACAATGTGTGAAAAATATGACATTTTTTAAAGTAAAAACTCTGTGTCTATGGCCTCAAATAGTCACCATCCCAGTTACACAATATGTTGTGTAAAAGCATAATTACAACTTAATCTGTGTCTTCATTGGTCTATATTTGAGTAAATTCTTACTGTATTTGATTTGCCCCTAGTTTCTTAATGTCAACTTTTCCTAATGTGGATTAAATTGTGAACTTTTACAGACATTTACTATCACTCACCTTTCAATCTGCGACAGGAATTTTGTCTCAAATATGCCTCTAGTCTTAAGTCTTTCAGAGAGCTTGCCCCTGAACAGCAGGCCTTTGGTGGTGAACTCCAGCAAGACATTCCTCACAATCTCCCCAAGGTACATGCCACTTATCATCTTCTCATACCTTCAAAGACACCAATACATAAACTAAGAATGTCCCATAAGTATAGTCATACTGTTTAACGATCTATTAAATACATAATGTAACTTCACTAAACACACACAAAAAAGTCTTAGAATTTCAATCTTAGACATACAGTACTTAACCATTTTATCCTGTCTTATTATTTTAACACAAGCTTGTTGTTAAAGATATTCTTAGACAATTATAATTGTCAGGTTGAAAAACAGTCAAACTTAGTCAAACTATTACAATACATAAAAGCAACCCGTGTGAAAAGGTGTTAAACAAATAAAAGCAACAGATGCTTTCATTTATTTAAATCCCATTTGAATTTTATGCTGCACAACAAATCAGACATTTTCATCAGCTCTGTTCAAGCAAACTGAGTGCTTTTCAATATTCAAAAGGTATTCATCAAAAGAAAGACATTGAGAAAGAAGGTTTACTTTAGAGGATTTAGCTTTTATATTTCCAAATGCCCAGGCTTATAAGAGGAGTGTTGTACATGCCAGCTAGCTAGATTGTGGCCCTACAACATTTAACCTTTCAGGTTACTGAAAGCAAATATATATTAAAACAATTAAAACATTTGAATTTGTTATTATCATTGACAGAAAATGCTTTTGTCACAGCTTCTTTATTAATACAATACAAATGTAATTGCTTTAGCATTTCTAATTTTATAAATAATACTTAAAGTATATAATACCTGATAGATAGTATTATATATAATATATATTTATATAATTATATATAGATAGTATTATATAGATACTAGTATTCCTCATGATATAGTGCCATATATAGCAGTTCATATTAAGCAGGGTCTATTACTTGTATGGATTCATCTGGATTAGAAAACATGTAGATGCATACTATATTCATTGAAATGTCAATAAAAGCATCATTCCACATACCTCTGTTTGCCTGGGTTGGTAGAAGACTCGTCAACAGCATGGTCAAACTCTGTGCAAAAGTCATCCAGTTCACCATTGTCGCCAAACGCCCCCCACTCCATGTTTATACACATCTGCCCATCATTTCCCTCCGCCAGCTCCACATTCTGCATTTCCTCCATGTAACAGGCATTAGTGCCAGTCCCTGAGAAATGTACATGCAAGAAAAGCCTCATTAAATCATTCATTTTATTACAAAACAATACCCATTGGGTAACATAATAGAAAGATCTTATATCCCATAATTTCAATACCTGTATCAACAACTGTGTGGCAAATAATAATTTCTGTTATATCACAGTTGATACAGTAAATTGTATCTATTTGGAAATATATTTTATTATACAAGCAAAATGTATATATTTTAAAGATTTTTAGAACAAAGTCAAAAAATGAAGATGTAAAATAATTATGCTACTGCAAAAAAAAAAAAAATTAGAAGGTATTTGACTACAAGATTCGGCTGGTACATTACTAAAAGTGATGCAGAGACCCTAATTAATGCACTCGTATCATTCATAAGCACTTTGCTAGTGACAACTCACCAACGATGAGCCCCACCTCGCACAGTGGGTCGTCGTATCCGCAGGTCATCATGGTCCCAACCGTGTCATTCACAACCGCAACAACATCCAAGTCGAATTCCTGTAACAAGATGATGTAAACGTATCAGCAGCAAAAGTGCAGTAAAGGTGCAGTGTGATACATATGGAGTGATGTGTTTTACGGTATTGAATGACATGTACAGCATTGTTAGTGTAATACTGCACATAATCAGTTGCTCTGAGTGACATGCAAGTATATTAGTATATTATTAGTATATTAGTCTTGTTAAGACTATTAGTTTGAATACTGTACTTGTGTAATACTGAAACTATAAGGTTACAAAAGGATAGACAAGACTGACAGTCTGATGACCAAGGAAGGATTTCAATTTTACATTTGAGTTTTCCATACACCCACATGAAAGAGTTATTAGCCCCAGGTCAACATACTGTAACCCCCCCTCACCACAATCATTTCGCCTCCCTCTTTGTCTTGTTTGTGCAACACTACAAATATCTTCTCTTCCTCAGAAGCATGCTACACCACATAGGTTTCTCCATAGACAAGCTTTAATCATTATTTAAGTAAGACCTAAATCAAAATTCTGTTTACTCAAACACCTAAATATCTCCTCGTAGTCTGCTAACTTAACGTTCCCTGTTCTGAAATGATCTGGTACCTTTAACCCGCTGAACCCGAAAGGTCTTTTGGCCGCTTTTCACTGCTTGATACGTATTATGGCTTCTAAAAGCATTTCTGTAGTAAGTATCATGAAGTGTTTTATGTCTGATCTCAGCACCCTCTCAGATACAATTAGAGAAATTGAACTCACTGTTTGTGAGTGATATTATGTGTTTAGTTTTTTTTATAATCTAAAAGGATGGAAAACTAGTGTTTCATTTTGTTTCAAAGACATTTTGATTCCTCCATGCCTTGGCTAACTCTCAAACGTATTAGTTAAAATAAAAATATACAAAATGAATTGAACTAGTTGCATTATATTTATCTAAGTGTATACACTCTTATTTATAAGCCCTGAGTTTCACTGGGTATACTTTTATATATTTATCTATTTGATCATTTATGCAGTTTTTATTAAAAAAAAAGAAAAGAAAAAAGGTTTGTGTATTTCTTGTACTCGTTCTTTACAGTGTTAAACCAAGTAATTATTTCCAGGGAACATATTACGACGGTACACACATCATTGATATTGCCAAAAAGTGAATGCCAGCAATACTGTATGCTGAGCAGACTAATATAATGTATGTACGTAGGTTAATTATAGGTCGAATTTGCCGCCGTGTTGTAGAGGCTCTGCTAGGCGCAGTAACACAATCCATATGTTTCTCTTCAGCAGAATGTCTGGATTTTGAGGAAAGGAACGCGAGTTTCTATAATTTACCGTTCTGTACCGTTCCGTACTGAAGATATGATATGAAATATAAGCCTTTGCAAAATACACGGGCCACAGATTTCAGGTTTAGAGCAGCCGTGGCCATGTAAATACAGTAGGAACACAAAAAGGTGGTGCAGACTGCACTAAACAATATCCTAGCCTTAGCAATGAGTTTACAATGTGTAGGGTAGAGCTTCTGAGGTAGCACCCTATGGCATTGAAGGGAGAGGCATTTTTGTTTTTGAATATGACTGCGAATTTAGAAAGCATTCAAAAATGATTTACTATACCCGCGATATATTTGTTTTTAATTCCGTGTACTGTACGCTTATGCAAGATGGCTACCATGTGTATTGGGCGCGTATCCTTCGTTCCTTTGGAGCGTAGTTTGTGCGCGTCCTCAGAAATTAACGCTACGTGTAGTGATGCAATACATCACATGAATGTGTGCAGTAGCAGGGTCGGACTGGCAGATCAACAGCAGTTTATAAACAAAGAACAACTATGGCGGAATGTTCATGTATCATGAAGAGAAGTTCGTACAGCTAGTTTGTAATTACCTAACATCGATATGATGTCTCCATGCTGCTCTACATTTTGACATGTTGGTTGTTGTTGTGGAAATTCGAAGGTAGTCAATGAAAATATTCCGGTTTCAGCGAAGGACGATTTGGCCCTGATCTGACCGCTACTGGATATATTTTAAATCTTCCAAGCACACGCAAGGTACTCAGGCAAGTATGTGAACAATTCCTTTCGCGACATAGCCGCTTGTCTACATGTACGTGTTGCACAAAAGCAAGTGTATTGGGGCCTTAATTAGCGTGTTCATGTGGATGGACACGCCAATTGTACATGCAGATTATCTTGTGTTGACTCACCAATGCAAATTCTGCATATCTTGCATATCCCTGCACATTTAGTGTATAAAGTGATTCCAATACAGAATCTCTATTGTTAAAAGCTATTTTGGTGTTAAATACATCTGCATGAAAAAAGTTAAACAATTTCAGTTAAACTGTACAATGATGGTGATTAAGTTGTCAGTAATTTGAGTTTTTGAACATTCACATAAAAAGGGGCACAGTCAACAATGCCGGTCGAGTCTTTGCATAATCGTTCATGCTCCATTTTTCTCCCCAAAAAAATGCATGTTGATAATGTTAGGACTACATTAATAATGGACAGCATAATGTAGATGCTGTAGATGTATACATAATGTAGTCTACCTGTCAGATCAAATAGGCTATCTGAATATGATGCTGTAACATTAGTTTTATTCACATACTGCAATCCCCCTCATGTTTTCCAAGTGGCACTCTAATGGAGCATACTGTATAGTCTGCATAGTCAATTCCTGTGGAAAATATGGTTTGCATGTTTGAATATTTTTATATTGCCAATTACCTGTCATCACACGAAAAGCCTCTTTGATCTTTAAAATGTTGAATGACCAGAGAACACCAGAAAAGCAATCAATCAGTTTAGTAACTGCATAGGCTACAGTAGCCTACTCTTGCTCAGATGTTCAGCATCACCAATGGAATATTTTACATGACGTGTCTGATGGCTAAGTATCACGATGCAAGGCACACTAGTCTGTTGAACAGTGGGGCATGGTGAGTGGCACTGGACACGTCTGGCCTTACAGCCAGTGTTCAGCAGAGTTGTTCTACCTATCAATATGTAGTAGGGCTGGACCAGAATATTGGACTGTTCTGGTATTCAAGTTTCAATTTTGGGATTAGATTATTATATTTTTAGCTTTTTGCATGCGTATTTGCCCTTTTATTGTTTTTTTTCTCTGTTAAAAGAAAAATCCATGTGTTCCATATTCCACTGGTTAAGCCTACACACTAATCACCACATCTTTTCCAGCTGGCTGGTCTGACAGAAGAGAGATGGGGTCTAATTTCAACACGGACTGCCATTGGCTATTTCATATTTTGCAGAGCTTCTATTGGTTAAATTCAATTGTCAATCAATCAATCTCAGACTGCAGTGGTTATTTTCATCATTCACAAGTGTTACTGGTTTGTTAATGTGCAAACCAGTATGACAGAATATATGGAAGATTACATCTGCAGGCTAATATAAAATTAATGTAACAGCAGAATTTATTAATCTAACAATGCGTTTTGGACTAAATATTTCACTGGATTGGACATTTGCCAATGTAACAAGATTGTTTTGGACCGTTGTCAAATGGTGGATAGGGTAGGTGAGTACAGTACCTAGTTACCTCAAATTCTAAGTAGTGGTATGTTGGTCTGACAAAAGCTGTGCTACGATATTAGGTTATCGGTTAGGTGTGAGTATGGTTTAATGTCGTCCTGTGTCTGCGCCCCCCCCCCACAGCTGAGAGACAAGATTGCAACAGCACAAAATAACGCTTGTAGAACTGTATAAATAAGCATAACAGTTAAGCAACACAAACATTCTCCTCAGTAGCCTACATTATCTTACAAGTTTCCACAGACCATGCTACTTTGTATCATGTAGTCTATAGGGCCTATTTATTTGTAGGCTATATTCCCATTATTTGTTTAACCAGTGAGATTATGAGACCCGCAGCGGAGACGCTCAGATCTTGTGGTAGTGATGTGCTGAGCTGGTGCTAGTGAGAACAGAAGGATAAGTTCAGATATTCTTTGCTTTCTATACATTTGATCTTACTAGCCATCTAGCGATAAAGGAAGGGGGGGGGGGGGGGGGGGGGTGGACAAAACAAAAAAAAAAAAAAAAAAAAAAATTCACAAAAAAAAATCTTTTTATAAAATTTTTAAATAATTTTTTTTATTAAACAATA